>CAVNYN010243660.1:0-126537 GCA_963692815.1 Nyctanthes arbor-tristis | reverse complement strand
AAAAAAAAAAAAAAAAAAAAAACACACACACACACACACACAACACATAACTCCCACCAAAAAAACACACCCAAAAAAAAAAAAAAATCCTAGTTCTGAGGTAAAGATAAACATCCATTGAAGATTTAAACATAGACCCAAAGCATAAACTCACATTAACAACAAAAAAATCAATCATCAAATCACAAGTACCTGAGGCACCATGAATAATAGATTACTAAGTTATTTAGCTTCAAGAATCCAAGCATAGAAATGTAACAATTTTCAAATGATCAAATTAAATAAACTGCAAAAAAAACCCGAGCCATTGATGTAAACTCCACAAAAAATGTTAAAGCTAACAAAACTATGCCTGATAAGCAACCTATTTATTACCTGAAAATTAGAAAGCTGTTCCTTAGTTAACTCGCCTGTTAGCGTAGAAATCACTACAGCATTGTTAAGCTCCTGCAACTTCTGAACAGAAGCAAGAGCACGGTTCTTTCCCACATCTTCTTCAGAGAAGATAAAACTGCTAGATAAATCCCATAACTCCACATTGCCCTCATCATGCAAGGTCACAGATTTAACTCCAGCAAGAATAATGTTCTTTGCTGCAACAAAAATATGTTAGTATTACGTACTCGCTTTTCATTATTGTCAGAACTAGCACATATATATCATTTTACGGACATTTAGATGGTAAATATAATAACATAAATCTTACACCATAACCAAGGGAAAAAATGGTCCAAATCAACATCAAACAGAACTAAAGAAAGGTCATGATAAAACATGCTACACCATTAAAATTTCAAGAAAAATCAAAACTTTACAACATATAAATCTCATAACAAAAATGAAAAAATCTCCGAGAGGGAAAATATAAAGAATCCATGAGTAATGCAGTATATCACATCATCCACTTACTCCTTTCATCAGTCAATAACAGGCTGCACGGTAAGTTCTCAGATAATCAACATTGATCTTTGGGTTAAATTAGGTACTCATTTGATTCTCATTATATCTCCACGTTATAATTCCATCTACCACTTATTTGATTACTATTTTGACAACTACTAAACTATAACCACACATTTCAAACATCCATTAAAGTTCCACCACTCATTTAACCTCGTTATAATAAATTTCAAATAATGAGAACCAAACAAGCACTATACAGTAGCAAACACTCAACGAAAAATAAATGCATAAATAGAACAAATAAAACTGATAAATATGGGTATCTAATAAATTCATGGTGGGTAAATTGAAAGTAGACATGCATGAAAATGATATGAAATTTTAACACTTAACAGAAAATAACTATCAGAAGCTTACCCAAAAAAAAAAAAAAACACACACACACACACACAGAGACACAAAAAATAAAATTTCCGATTTCATCCAGATTTAAATTTTCAAATAGCAATTTTAATCACCGCAATCAAACCCCTTCCATGTACTTAAAAATAAAAATAAAAATAAAAAACAAAGAGTAATTAAAAAGGTAGAATACACAGACATGCTTATATATAAAAGCATTCTTACCGACTTCGGCACCGAGGCCTTGCAAGCCAGATACAAGAACATTAGAAGCAAACAATCGGCGCATAGTCTCGCGGCCGTACACAGCGAGCTGTCGGCTGTGCAGATCCTCGTCAATGTCGTTTTGCTGCGAGCCTCCAATCGGCGCCTTACCATTTCGGGCACCAACGCCGTTACTGACGCCGGTATTCCCATCCAAATTTCCACCTCCCATGTTAACCTCCGACGCTCCGTCCGTTCCGGCAGCGGATACGAAACTTCGTTGCTTCTTAGGCAAGCTGGAAGAGGAGTCGGAATCTAGGTCTAGCGTCGCTCCTGCAGTAGGTCTCTTCACAGGAAGCATAAAGTCCACAGAACTGTTGGAATTCACCATATTCGACAATCAAAAACTCGAAATCAATTAACAAATCGAACAGAAAATAGAGTAAAAATTAAAAATAAAGCGAGGTAGAAATTGACAGATTGTGGAGTTAATAATACTCGTAAATGAGATGAAATGAGAAAGGAAAGAGGGGGAAACTATACCAAAAGGGGAAGGCGTGGGTTGTGATGATAAGGGTTTGAGATTGGACGGGGTCAGATGTGGATTAATCAGGTGGGTTGGGTGGGCCGAATTGTGGGGGGAAGAGATTGGCTTGGAGGAAGGTCGGGTATAAATTCAGGGTTGGAGTGCGGCTTCGAAAGCGTGGAGGCTAAGCCTAAATTTGGGGGTGGTGTGGAGGTAACCCCAAAAATAAAATAAAAACAACAAAAATTTCGTCGACAGGAGGATTCGAACCTGCGCAGGCAGAGCCCAACAGATTTCGAGTCTGTCTCCTTAACCACTCGGACATATCGACGTTGGCCGATTTCCTCCCAAGGATCACATTTAACATATTTAATAGCTGATCGGGAATTTAACAACTCCACATGAAGAAGCTATTTGTAAATAGGAAAATTAGACAATAGTTTTTTTTTTTTTAAACGGAGACATAGTGGAAGGGATGGATAAGTGTAATTTGAACTCGAAACCTCTCTCTCAAAAAATTAAAAGGAAGATTTGAAGTCACATCACTAAACACGCACGACATAAAAAATATGCATGAGCAATTTTAGGGCAACATAAATAAATGACATTTCTCATGTGGCACAATTTCATTTGGTGGTTATTACATGGATATTTTTTAATAATCCAATGCAATTGTGCCACGCATATAATATCACTTATTCATGTCAAATTTTCATATCTTCTTATAATTTTTGAATATGCATTTACAATTTGCATGTATACATAAATAAAATCAAGTTTTCGGAGTGATTTAGTTTAGTTATTGTTTCAATAAAATTAAACTGAACAAAAATTTTATAATTTTTTTAAAATAACCGTTCAGTTATTTTCTAACATTAAAACCAAAACTAATTAGTGGGCCACAACTCTCCTCTGTCATTTGTGTTACATAGTTATAATAATCAATGTGGAAAGAAGTATAAGAAATAAGAGAGAGAAATAGAGTATTTGATAACTTAGAGTGCCTTTGATTATAAGTATGAAACTTTTAAATTTTACTTAGGGTACCTTTTATTATTTTTTACTTAGGGTACCTTTGATTATAAGTATGAAATTTAATTGGAAAAAAATAATTTCCTGTCAATTGAATTATCGATAATTAAATTCCATAAAAAATGAATTGTAACGTATTTTACTGAAAGTGAAATTCTCGAGAAAAAATATAAATTACCTAGAAAACAAAAAATCTATACTCTCATTGGAAAAATTAAAGAAAATGTGATCACGTAACTAAAAGATGAAAAATATTTCCATGGAAAAAATGTGAATCAAACACCATAAAAGTAGAAATTTAAGTGAAAACCTCATTTTTCAGGAAAAATCCTTGCAAATCAAACACACTCTTAGAAAATTTGAATAATAACCTCATCTTTCAGGGAAAATCCTTGTCAATCAAACATACTCTTAGAAAATTTGAATAAAGGATTATGTTAATACATTAAAATCAAATCTTTTTTGACCCTTTATTGGTTTTAGAGCAAAAAACAAAATCAAACCATAACCGAATGTTTACCATTTTTAATAACTATAGCCGCTGGAAAAAATTTAGAAAAATTGAACCAAATTGGAACAACCTACTCGGTTATAGCCTGTCACTTTGTCTGGCCATAATAAAATCCATTAGATGTTTTGTTCAATTTATCGTTTATTTATAGGGTAGTTTGAGCACATGGACCATTTTCGTTTAGTATCAGTGTAGAAATGGATCATATGATTTCTATCATTCTCGACATTAACGTATCATTATTCATTTTAAAAAGGACATTATCATCCAGTTCCATCTATATTTTATCATTATTTTTTAATTTCTTTATATTTATATAATCTTTTTTACTTTTCTATCTCTTTTTATCCGACAACTCTTTCTATTATGTATTCAATCAATTAAAATAAATTCTCCTCTTTATTTCTCTTATCCAACATACCTCCATAATGGATACTGCATTGGAGACGAGGAGTGGAGTGAGTTACGTAGATAATCATTCAGACAATTTTTTAAAAAATAGGTAAATTCACTTCTTATCCTTAATTTATGAATTCCGTTATTTTTAAGTAACCATTCAAGCAATCTTTTACAAAATAGAGTAAATTCACCATCTTCTCTTTAAATTATTTTTTCCAATCATACAATAAAAGGGATAAGATTATGAACTTACTTCCATTTTGTACAAGATTGTCCGAATGACTACAAATAGTACTTTTCTTAAATTATTTTTCTCCAATCATATAATACTTACACGAGTCCCGCTATTTGTAGATAATCAAATAATTTTTTATAAAATGAGGTAAATTTACCATCTTATCTTTAAATTATTTTCCTCAATTAGTTAAACCACCCGTGCATTGCACAGGTAGAAAAACTTACTAAAATATATTATTAGATAATTAAATATACATATGTAATATTTACACCCTTGTAGAAAATATAAAAATATAAGTATTCATTATTTGAATCAATAAGATTAATGGATTTAGTAATCGTAAAATCAAAATCGTTTAAAAGACAATATATATTCTTACATATAATCTTTTGTACATATATATAAAAATAGAAAAAATACATGTTACTCGCTCAATTTTAAAAAATCACAATAAGACTAACAAATTCAAAAAAAAAATGTAATGCATTAAAAAATTCAAATAACATTAAACTCAGCAATACACACAGTAAATATGGTGAATTAATGAATTATGATCAATTAGAGTCTGTTTTATAATTGACATTTCAGATTTGGTAAAATTATTAAAATGATTAAGGTTTAATTGTTAAACTCAATGGTCACATGTTTAAGCTTTCTCTGAGTTTTTTCACAAGAATTTTTATTAAAAAGTAAAAAAATAGTTACTGTAAAATTTACCAAATAAAAAAAGAGTGAAAATTGCAGTACAAAAAATACCTAGACTTAAAGTGGATTAATTAATATATAATCATACAATAAATAGAAGTAAAATTGTTAATTTACCCACGTTAACTGATTATTTACCAATAGTATTTTCCATACATAAAGGTAAAAGTGTCTAATTTTGTAAAAGAACATTGTCGGAATGATTACCTCTGGTGCGGAATGATCCGCGCCTCGAACATTCGTGTACCGCTTGCTAGCTTTGAAAATTTTGGAGAAAGGGAGCGCATGAGTTTCCCTCTTTGGCTCTTCCTCCCGTAGTTTGCCCGGCTCTTCAGTCTTCACAGCCCCAACAAGAACACTCAAAACCCAGTCTCGGATCTTACAATTTCTCTCCCTTTTACATTGAAACCACACCCAATTTTTTATCTATTCCAATATGGGAGAGACATCAAGAAATGTGGATATGGAAGAACTAATTAACTACAGCAACAACCTCGTGCAAATCTTGAAAAGTGATAAAGACATCAATGTTCTCAAACAATGTTTGCCGAAATCCAAAGCCCTTCAATCCCAATCTGGCAGAGATTTATACCAAGTAGAAAAAGCCATTCAAGGTTTGAATTTCCTTTTTATTGCTATTTCCTGAAAGCCCTTGGTTTATTGGTAAGCGTACACACACACACACTGTTGAATGCGTTCCAAGATTACTGCTTTTAAGTATTGGGGTTTTGGTTTTATTGTGATCTGGTATTAGTTTTACTCATGGGAGCATTGAGTTTTGTTGACGTGTTATCCCATTCAAAAACTGTATTGAACACACGGGTGAATAAAAACATTCGAATTTCCCGTCTTTATTTGTTGCTAATCGATGCCCATTTGGAGCTGGGAATTTCACGATTTAGTAAGTGCACGATACATTTTGCTGCTCTGTGTACAAGAATGAGAAATTATCTATGTTTACTGGATGCATCGATTTTTCTTGCTTCGTGATTAGTACCATTGGACTAGCTTTTCTAAGGCAGTAAGGCTGCCAGATAATTTTAATGTGTTCAGTTCAAGTTTTCATTTGTTGACAATATCATATAGAATACTTTTAACTGCTCCATTCAAGCTTCAACAAGCCTTTTGAGTATTAAGACTTGTATTCCAAATATCTCTACTGGATCTGAAGTGAGACGTGCGTGGACTATAGATCCTAACTAGAAGCTAGAGTCTACGATCAAGGCTCATGAACGTCGTAACCATTTTAAAAAATGACGGTATCTTGACTAATTTATGATAAAACCATTCCTGCATGAGCCACAAAACCTCATCCCACGACTCAACACAATATAAAGACCACCATACCCCAAATAAAAAGAAAAGGAAAAAAAAAAAAAAAAGAGAAAATACTTCACATGAGTGATATGCTAAATCCAATTTAAATTACCCAAAGTTAATAATACCTAACACTAAACTGAAGTATAGAGAGCTCAACAAATTCATAATAACTACATATTATATGGCATATAAGAACTATCTATGTGGTGGCTAAATTTTTTGAATAGCAGCCTCGGCCTTGACAAGTTGCCCAAACTCCGCTTGCTACCTGGTAGGAAAATCATTTTGGAAAAACATGAGCTAAACAAGGCCATCGAGTGGAAGGTTTTAGAAAAACCATCACACTTCAAAAATTTACAACCGATAAAATAATATTTGAAAACAAGAGTTATAATGAAAATGATCATTAATAAAAATCTCCTGTTAATCATCATAATATTGGAATCACATGAAAAATCTTCTCATATAAAAATCATCGTAAAATCCCACCAAAGATTATCCATACATCATCTAATGTCATCTTGTATATCATCATATCAAGTCATAAGCGCATAAACACCAACTTGGGCCATAAGGATCATTTGACCCATTCGCCCTAGGCGGCAGAATAACAAGCTTGAGCCATAGCCAGCCACACCCATTCGCCTCGGCGGAAAACCATATCAACAGCTTGAGCTATAGGCCCCTTTGCTATATGCGGCACATGTATAATAAATATCGGATATACATTTGGGGATTTTCAATAATCATCATAAATCACATTTCAAATCAAGTATTTTCTTTAAAATCACGTATCATCATTCCATATCAAACATCAGAAAAACATTTCAAAAAGGAAAGTTTTAACTTTCAGGAAATTCATAGAAACACATAACTGTCATGAACTTTGAAAATTTGTGTAAAATCAATTATAATCAATTTTTGTTTTTGAACGGAAGTAGAGAAGGTTTCCACTCACCTGCTATATAGCAATCTAGCTTGTCTTCTAAACCAATTCTTTTGTTATTTCCTGTAACACAGCATGACGATTCTAATTAATCTTCCATTCATTTTCTTTTTACTTATTATTTCATCTGTAACTTGTTTAATAGCTCAAAACTTATAAATCACTACGTACATCAGTATATAACTCCGTTTGAATTTCAAACCTTTTGTCTCTTAATATTTCCTTAAAATTCCTCCTTTCTCATTTAGGTATATGGCTTCCCCATTTTCTAGTTATTCCTAACTTCACTTATCCTGCAAATTATCATGGTATCGTATCTTAAAAGGCCTAAATACCCCTTATACAAGAATTTCCACCCATGGTGCCTATTCTTTAAATATAATTTCGCATGGTAGCTTTGCATAACTTCTATACTAGTTTCAAGTGCTTCTAATTCAATGCCTAAAGAACAATGTAATACTATTTTCAGCTATGGGAAACAAGTTTATAAGTTAATATTGAACTTCATAAGAAATTCCATAACCCTTGAATAAAATTATCAACTACAACTTAAATGAAAATCGAAGCTTAAACGAAGTTATAATTGTGCTTACTCTCTCTCTCTCTCTCTCTGTGTGTTATTATGGTCGGCTGTCTCTCCTCTCCATATTCTTTCTTTTGTTTATTTTTGGTCTTGTTTCCTTAGTTATGAAGGGGCTTAAACAAATGGTCCCCTTATTTTACTTATCAAGAACGATTTTTTCTAGAATTTCCCTTTGATGACCGATTTTGCCCTCTTTTTTTCTTCTTTTCCCCTTCCTCTCTATGAGTTTGATTCTTTCCTACAATCTTGATATTTTAATGCTTAATTTTTCATATTGTCCCATAAATCGCAATCTCTCTAACGTAATTTATTTTGACCCCCAGCTTTCAAGCAAACATTTATTTGGTCCCTACTTCATTTAGTTACTTAAAAGATAGCCCCAAATGTTAAAGCATTACATTTTAGTCCTCATTGGACCTTTAGTTGACTATTGCACATTTGTGATTTGACTTTGGCGTTGGACTTAAAGTGGGTTGTTACACAAACGCTTATATATTGGTTATTTATTTTATATTTTCTAATGTGGGATTTATCTCTTAGCATGCCTTTCAAGATGATGGCTTGTGGGAGCATGGTAATCTTGAAATTATGCGGTCGTTTTGAGTCTTAAACTGGATCAAATTGCCCATTTGAACCTAGTGGGCTTTGATATGATATTAGTACTTGGGTTCCATATTAAAAAGTCAACCGGCATAACTCAAATGCTATGTTAGTTATTATTTTGTATTTTTCCAATGCATGAAAGGTAATTATGAGTTGAATTTTCCCCTCCAGAGTATGAGAAGAAAATTGACGTGTGCAAGCAGGAAACAGTTATTGCAAAATTAGAAGCTGATGATGATGAAGAATTAGATTTGTTGCAGAAAGAGTTGGAAGAGGGACAAAAGGAGGAAAAGATGCTAAACGATGAGTTTAGATGAGTATCAACTTTTCTGTATCTTGATTTAATACCAATATGATCGACTAATAGTTTTGTAGTATGATCTACACAGTTATTGTCAATGAAATTGATGATCTGGAGCGGCAGGGGGATTCTATTGAAGTACGAAGGCAAAACTTAAAGAAAATTGAGCAAGAAGAGATGAGAGCGCAGTAAGTCTTACAAGAGAACTTAAAACTTCTACATTTATATACCATGGAACCTACTTCAAGGTATGAGAATCTGGAAGTATGTGACAAGTGTATGTGGTTGTTATTTCTTGCTTGAAATTGTGACGTAAAAGATTTTCTGAGAGACATTTTTGTTTCTTTGTTTGTTACATTGTCTTCTCTCGTTCCATATATTCTTGCTTAGAGTTGCGGTTCTTTGCCCCCTTTTTTTTGTGTTTTACATCTCTTAAATTGCATTAGACAGTGTCATATTCATTAGTTGAGGTTGGACCTCGTCAAGCGCATTTGCATAATACTTTCCCACTAATTTTAGCCTGCATGGTGAATTCAAAATACTTGTTGCACATAGAGTTTGCTTTAATGTATACATTATGATATTGGTATTTTGTCACATATGAATGATATGTGATATAGCTCAATGCAGTCGACATATTCTATAGAGTCCAACGGACACCATACATGGTGTCCAATGGATTATGTGGCAGGATCCCATTGGACACATTAGGGGATGGGTCCCCCGATATGTCTAATAAGATCCTGTCACATAATCCCATCTTATGTTGTCCAATGGACTCCATAGAAAACCCGCAGTCCAGTCACCCTTTAAGGAATTCTATTAAATGAAGGTCTTCGTTTGATGCCCTACTTGCATGCTATGTACGCATTATAAGTCAAAAACTCACTCTATTTAGAGCATGGGTAACTAAGTGGATGTTTGATTCTGTTTATAAAAGAAACTTATAAGGAGAAATTATAAGTTGGTGAAATGAGTGGTCTAGATTTAATTGAAATTTGAAATGTGTGGTGATTGTTGAGTAGTTGTGAAATCAACGGTCAAATCATGGTAGGTGAAATTATAAGTTGAAATTATAAAGAGGATCAAACATGCTATCAGCTGATGGATGTTGTTATTCGTGCTGCAACGTGCCTATACGTTTTGATCTTTGATATATATTCGTGATGGTCAGAATTGTTCAGGGGACACAGTAGTATTTGAACATTTATTTTCTGCTTAATGTCCTATTGGGCTGCATCTTAAATTAGTTTTAATAAATGGTGAAGTGGTGGATCGATTGATGCAATTTTACTTCTCTTGTAGGATGACACTATCACTATTTGCTTCGGTTACAAATACGATCCCTAAATTGGATGATCCATCCAAAATATCAGGACGTATCCTTGTTTGCGCAAATTGCTAAATCTTTTGTTATTAATGTTTCCTTTTTTCTCAGCACATTCATTCTTGGGTTCTAAGAATGCTCTATAAATGCCGTTCTGTCTTTATCTTCCTTAACTCGATGATCTTAGATATTGTGGACAAAGAAAAGAAAGTACGTGGAAATTTTGAGTTTGATCTGACAAAGCTGACTGCATATTATACTTGCAACAGTATCTGGAAGATGATAAATTCAGGATAGGCTTTTGAAATGGAACTCAGATGTAATTTGTGATGATCTATATTATGCTGATCAACTCAATGTAACCTATTGCACATTTTTGTCTTGAACTGGTAATTTTTTCTTGTTCTTTGTTATCTTATGTTTTATTGTTTTCTTGTCTGCACAGAATCGGGCCTTATTGCTAGTTTGCTTCATCCCCTTTTTCGTGTGAGATAAAATGGTGCGGTTTAACGCTTGAGAATCGTCAAATATCATATTTTTTGTGTATTTAATGCTATATGTGGCACCATGTGCTAAGTACCAATTTACGTAGCATCATATGATTAGTTAAATCACGTAACTCATATGTGATTACTTTTAATTTCACTTATCATTTAATGTTATTTAGACTACCACATACAGTACTTTTACATAGCATTATTATTCGTTTGAAATACAAGCATGTTAAATGGCACACTTTTATGGATACGTATCTGTGAAAATAAATCTTTGTCCACAATGCTTCAAGTCCTCGGGTTGGCAGCAGCTTGTTTTCTTCAAAACTTACCCCAAGCTTCTGTCCATTGTGTCAAGTTTTTACCTAGCTTTTGTTGCAAACTTGAGGAGTAGAGGTTGCAATCTTGGATGAACTGATTTCAGACAGGTGTGATTTGCAAGCATGAGGTACCCTTTGTCCCCTGTAAGCTTTGCAAATGTAAGCTATGAAATTCTGGTAATCCTGCATCCATGAAAGCAAATGGCTTAGATTTGTTGCGTGCAGTCTCGGGTTGTGCTTATGAGAAGTGGTAAAGAGTAGGGACGAACTTCTTGAAGAGGTAAGTTATTCACCAGCACCCATGGAACGAATCTGTGTGGTGGGTTAAGGGCAGCAGTTTCACCAGCATGCCCTTTCTCAATCTGTGCGTCCGGGTACCATAAACCAAACCGCACCAGATCAAACCATATATCAGATTCAAGAAAATACCCAAAACGAGGTGGAAAATCAGACCTGATATCCAAGGCCATTAGTGTAGCAATTTTTGAGGGATGTTGGGTTGAGGCCAGTTGAACCAAAGCAAGATTGCCATTCTGTGTGCCTGTTCATTAAATGCAAGTGCTCTACGCAGTATATAAACTTGAAGTGTGTTTCCTGCACCAACCCTACAATTATTCAAATCCCAAATTGGGTATCTCTGTGCTACAAGGTGATGTTGGGAGTGGGGTTTACCACACTAGGCCACACTTTAATGGCACAGGCCTCTGCAATATCCAACCGACACTCGTCCACGCCATGCTGCACAGATTTATAATAAATTATTTTAGACAAGAATAGATACTTGTTTAGTGATGGTAGAAAAAATAAAATAAAATAAAAACCCTTCTGTGTATGATAATGTTCTGGTACCAGTTATTCTTCTTGAAAAAGTTTCTGAGAATATATACCCAACTACACAAAGGAAATGAAAAAACTCAAAACGGGCACGAATGAATATGATGTAGCTAGGAAAACTGTAAACATATTTGCTCCTTGTAATTTCTCTCATTGCATTTTACAGTATGACAACTGGTGAATCGTAAGACGAGGTGAAAAGCAATAAGAAGGAGAATTACAAACCTGACAAATCCAAGTGTTGTTAGTGGAAACTTGTGTGTTTCCCCAAGGGACAAGTCTGAGATTGACAATCGAGATGAGATCTGTCCGAAAAACCTTCACTAGTTGATTCACAATGAAGTTTGCACAGAATGGGCAGAGGGCTTCATAGTAAAGAGCCAGAGTAACCTTGTTGTCTTCAATGGATGAAAGTGAAACCTTAGCTTCACAAATACAAGAAATGATCAGTAAAAATGTAAGAATGAATCCCCAAACCTGTCTTTGGGAACCCATTGCACCATATCTCTTGGTACAGCGTAGTAATCTCTGTGTAGTAATGAAATGTTATCTTATTCTTCTTTATATTTTTCATTAAATATGGGATATGATATACCACCATTAACTACTGTTTACCCTACCCATGTTCTGTTTACTTTTCTCAGCTGGCTTTTCAGTTTAATATATAGAAACAGCACTAAAAGATTTGTTACGTGAGATAAGATATTGAATATCACATATGCTTAAAAGGTTTTTTTTGCCCCTCCAAAGAATGAGATGTAAGTGCTAAAAAATATAAGTCTTATTTAATTTAATAAGAAAGCAATTATGAAGATGATATCAAATAAAGTAACTTAACGCGTCTGAAATTGCTAATGCTTCTTGATTTTATTTATTTATTTATTCCTTCCGCTCCAAATATGGCAAGAACTTTGTATGTGAATTTATTGTGGTTGGTGAGTTCGTTTAATGGTGAAGTGGGATCTAGCTTTATGTTTGCCCCAAGCCAAGCTAGCCCATTATTTCAATGTAAAATTTAGATAAAATGCTTATGGGTTTCAAAACAAAGGTGATATCGATGGTTCAATTATTTATCTAAGGTAGATATTTAAGTGAGCAGTTCATTTGTATCTAATAAAGTAAGATCATTTCAAAAGAACAGTCATATTATATCTATGCGAGGACTGTCTGTGGAAGATATGAGGCCTTTTTAGAGGTTTTCTCATTTTTGAGAAGTTTGTCTGTCTTCAAAATTTACTCTTATTGTGTTCTCTCCAGTCTACCATTATCTTTTTTCTATACCTTTTACTCGGTTCCCAATATAAAAAGCAGTATTCTAGTTTGAAGTTAAGGTTAAATTAAATGGAATTTGTCAGGAAACTTTTCATGGGAGTGTCTGAAAGCTTGCCTCGGCACTTCCGGCATTAAGAGGGAAAACATGTGCATGAAGTTACAATACTTAGAGAAGGTAGAGGACCTTTTTTCAAAATATGCTAAAAGAAAATGGTTTGTGGATCTTTAGGTTAATACCACCAAAATGAGAAAGCATTAGAATAATACGGCGAGAAGAATTCATTCCACAAAAAACCATAAAATCTATATTATATTAATTAAATGAAAGAAGTTATGGTACCTTTGTATTGCATTCCCCTCCAAAAATCTGTTAGTAAGGTCTTTTTAGAAATTTTGTTTCATATTGCGATAACATGTATGGTATTCTAAATTTTTCAATTTTTTTTAAATTTTTTGTTCAGTTTTACTTTAGCTATTCACCATTTTGAAATGAGATTCACTATTAAATTTAATAACTAGTTGATAATTACCATCATTTAATCGTTTGAATTAGAGATAAACTAGATTTCTACGCGTGCGTTGTACGGGTAGAGTTTTAAAGGAATTTCATACATAGAAAATAATATAATTGTGCTTGTTAAAACTTAATGTCATAAAGAAACTGAAAAACACAATCTGCATGGAATTAATGTGCATTTTACATTTGCTAGTAGCATGCAATCAATTTTTTATTTTAATAACATAATTTTAAATTCTTACTATTAGTTCATTGCTATCTCAATGAACCAATAATTTTTTTATTAATTCTTATTTTTTATTTTCTTTAAAGATAATAAAACTCGATAGCATAATTATATATTAGTTTCACACCCGTGCATTTACGGACATACTATGCTTCACAATTGTGCGTTTTATAAACATATTATAGTGACAAAGTAAAATACAATGGAGTAAGAGAACATAAAATCATGAAATTATACAATCGAACAAAGTAAAATTAAAATTTATTTGACAAATATGAGATATATCTAAACAAAATGTAATACGTAGATAGAATCCCAAAATAAAAATAATAAATTAAATGACTAAAAGGAAAAATATAATAATAACAAAAAATATAATAATAATATTGAAATCAAGATTGATATATTTTTCATTTTCATGTAATTCAAATCCATTAGGCAAATATAAGATATATTTAACTAAAATGTAATATGCAGATAGAGTCTTAAAATAAAAATATTAAATTAAATTATTAAAAAGAAAAGTATAATAATTGAACCAATAATTTTTTATTAATTCTTATTTTTTATTTCCTTTAAAGATAATAAAACATGATAGCATAATCTATATTAGTTTCACACTCGTGCGTTCATAAACCTACAATATTTCACACTCGTGCTTTTCACAGACATATTATGCTGACAAAATAAAATATAATGGAGTAGGAGAAAATAAAATGATGAAATTATACAATCGAACAAAGTAAAATTGAAATACATTAGACAAATATGATATATATCTAACTAAAATGTAATATATAAATAGAGTCACACAATAAAAATATTAAATTAAATGATTAAAAGGAAAACTATAATCTTATCTTATATTTATTAAAATAGGATAATGGTTATATGTAATTTTTCCGGCCAAAACCACAATCCTATTTATATATGCCTCTTTTTTATTTATTATATTATATTTTAATAATATATATACACATTTCAAACTAATTATGTTTCAAATAAATCTCTAAGATCTTATATATATGTTTTTATTTTATACACATATATAACATACGTAATTATAATATATGTAATAAAAGTTATATCTCAGTTTTGGATTTTCGAGTTGAGTGATTTTTTTCAAAAATAAATAAATAAAATAATAAATATATCTACTCCTGCTTACATATGTTTTCAAGCGTATACACATTTTCATATTAATTTATAAGTATAAACCTATATGGGTTAAAAATTTTAGTTGAGGGAATAAAATTGTAATAATATTTGATGATGATGATTTAAAACAAAAATAAAAAAATATTTTTGTTAGATCTTTTGTAATCGGAAGGTGTGTACTTTTAGATTTTTTTTTAAGAATAGATTTAGTGAATAGTTATTTCTTTGGAGAATGTATAACACTATATGAGGAGATACGAAAAATAATTTATCTAAGAATATATGGTAAAGAATGAATGTGAAAAAGAATTCATTTCGATAAATGAATATCATCTACACTCTAAATGTTTCTCAGAGTTTTTGCACTATACTTATTAAATAATGATATGGGTGTGTGATAATTTTCGAGTTACATGCCCCCGAGGGCATAGCTCAGTAGTTGAAAGGACGAAAGTAAGGTAATCTCAGCTAAGCTGGGAGTCGTAGAATGAGAGTTCAATTCCTGCCAGTTCGATTCATGCAGTGGGGCTCTTGGGGTTGGGGTTCAACCTTTTTTGGTAATTTTAGAGTCACATAAATTTTATATGCTTTATTTCCATGGTATCTTAGTTTTCACATTTAACGTGAAATTAAATTTATATTAAAAAATTATCATTATTCTCATTTTTATTCGTTAAAAGTATTATTCCATAAATGACAATTTAATTAGTTCTATGTCAAGTGAAAGAATTATACGCAATAAAATTGTAATAATTATTAGTAATATATGTATATGAGTGAGTAAAATACAATAAAATTGTAATTATCTAGTTCTTTAAATTATCAAGTATTTTTAGGGCTAATTATTGTTTTTTGTGCAACGCATGAGTATACAACTAGTAATAAGGAAAAGTAATATTACAATCAAGATCGATATATTATCTATTTTCCTGTAATTCAAACTGATTAGGCAAATGTGAGATATATCTAACCAAAATATAATGTGTAGATAGAGTTTCAAAATAAAAATATTAAATTAAATGATTAAAAAGAAAAATATAATAATAAAGAAAAGTATAATAAATAAACCAATAATTTTTTTATTAATTCTTATTTTTTTTATTTCTCTTAAAGTAAATAAAATCTGATAGCATAATATCTATTAGTTTCACACTTGTGTATTTAAGGACTACTATACTTCACACTCGTGCGTTTTATGGATATTTTTTGCCAAGAAAGTAAAATACAATATGATAGGAGAATATAAAATCATGAAATTATACAATCAGACAGAGTAAAATTAACATTTATTAGGCAAATATAAGATATATCTAACTAAAATGTAATATGTAGATATAGTTCTAAAATAAAAATATTAAATTAATATGCAGATAGAGTCCCAAAATAAAAATATTAAATTAATTGATTAAAGGAAAAATATAACAATAAGGAAAAGTATAATAATAATAATAGAATAATAAGGTCATCAAATTGATTTTTTAAAGAAGCCAAACAATGAGTAGGAAAATTATTTCTAATTGTACCCGCAATCAAATTGAGTTAGATAAACTGTTGATTAATATATATAGATATGCAGATGGAGGGCCAAAATAAAAATATTAAATTAATTGATTAAAGAGAAAAATATAACAACAAGGAAAAGTATAATAATAGAATAATAACGTCATCGAATTGATTTTTTAAGGAAGCCAGACAATAAGCGAGAAAATTATTTCTAATTGTGCTCGGAATCAAATTGAGTCAGACAAATTGTTAATTAATATATACATATGTATATATATTTGATTATCCAATTGTCTAGTACATCCTGAAATTTGTAGTTCATAATAATTAATAGAAATTAAACATATATCGTTAGCTTAAGTTAATTGAAATTATAATTGTAATTTTTTTTTTAATTTTTCCTGATATAAATGAATGCTAATAACTACAGCTATTTTGTATGTAACTATTTTTATGTATTATTAATTTATATAATCTTCATGTTACTTAACTTTAGTAGCTTCGAATAAGAAATATTTTCACAGTACACGTAATCGCCCAATTAGTAATTATTTCATATGATGTCATTTATCTAAATTAATGTAAAAAATAAAATGATATTTATTTGCGTTAACGATAACAATCTGATTAAAATTTATTGTAAATTATACCTTATGATGATAAGAAAAAAATTATGTTATTGTTTGATTGTTTTTAAAAATTAATTATTCCTTCTTGGGTAACGTCACCTTATAAAATTTCACCATACAAAAAAAAATATAAAATTTCATTTTATTTATTTTTTAAATAATTTAATATGTATTATTCCTGTGAGAATGAAAATCTAGTTATTGTTCAAAGGTCATTAATCATGTGCTGAAAATTTGATCTTACAGTGGCCCATTTCCTCCATGCACAACTCTTGTTAACAATTGTAGGCCTTTGCATATTTTTTTGGAAAACTAGGCCAAGTAGTTACTATTGTCTTCAAGGAGAAATTGTGTCATAAAATGTGACTTTTTCTATATTGACTTTTTAATTTAATAAATTGTGATATAAAATGTGACTTTTTTTATATTGACTTTTTAATTTAATAGTGACACGAAATGTGACTCTATCTATATGTGACTTTTTAATTTAATGGTAATATGAAATGTGACTCGTTCTATATGTGACTTTTTAATTCAATAGTAACACGAGATGTGACTTTTCTATACGTGACTTTTTTTTTTTAACTAAATGTAGCTTTTTTAATATGAGATTTTTTACGTGTATTGAAAAGTCACATAAATATAAATTTTATATGTAACTTTTTTACTTAAATGCAATTTTTTCTGAATGCGACATATTAATAAAATAGTAACACAAACTTGACTTTTTAATTAATGGTCTTGTATGTGACATTTTTTTTATATGATCTAGATGTGACTTTTATAATGTAAATTTTTATATATGACTTTTTTTTCTTATCAGTGATTTTTTTCCGAATGACCTACATGCGGATTTAAATATGAAATTTTACCTACATATATATCTTTTTCAAGACGACTTATATTGCGACTTTTGAACTTTTTATTTCTATATGTGATATTTCAATTAAAAAGTCACACGCAAATAACGGATTAATTAAAAAGTCATGAAATAGAAAAACTACATTAAATTGAAAATTTACATTTATTTATGTTATTATTGAAATGCAGACTTGTATATAAAAAGCCATAATAATAATAATAACCTATTAAATGTGATGAATTTTTAATTAAATGTGACTTTTTTATATATGCGACTTTTGAAGAACAACCAAATAAGTTACTATATGCAGCTTTTTTTTTTTTTTGAGAAAGATTATACGTAGTTGTCCAATTAAACATCAATACATATGTAACTCATTTTGAGAAACAACCAAATAAGTGACAAAAAACAAGTGGCAAAAAAATAAAACTTTGATGTTGAAAGAAAATATAAGAGACAAACAATGTAGAGCATTACATAAATAGAAGCAGGGACCGAGGGACGGAAGGAAATGTGAAGCAACTTGGAGCATGATCGTAATTTCACGTCAAAAAGTAGGCTAATTATATTTCATCGTAATTTTCAAAAGGCAGTGTTTGCTTTGATTAATCCAAATGGTTGGGATTATTCGCGTCCAAAATCCAGACGATTCAACACTGGGCTTCCACCTAATGGGTCGGCCCATATATAGAATGCAGAGCTAGGGTTTATATTTTCAATCCACAGCTTAAAAAAATGAGTGCAATATCGTGAGACAGCGCGGGTGGGGGAGAGACAGACCGAGAGAGACGCCGTCCGGTAGATTTTTGGCACTACCAGCAAAATGGTTAGCTATCTCTTCTACCTAAACTCTTATGTATCATCTTACGGGTATATGTGTTTGGGTATTATGCGTGAAGGATGATGTAGATTGAGTGTTATATGTAATAAAGCTTAATTGGTTGGGTTTCCATGAGATCACGATAAAATATATTTTAATTTTGTTTTTTAAATGGTTTTGTGTTTTTGCATTTTTCGATCGAAAAGAAGGGAAATTATTTTTCGATTTATGTTTCAGTTTTTAGTCTTCAATCATGTAAATGGTAATGCATTTGGATGAAATTTGGAAATTTAGTTGAGCTTCATATGAGGGTCGGATGCTTTTTCTTTTGGAACTGTTGTCTTTGTTTTTTGTTTTGTTTTGTTTTGTTTTGCTTTGTTTTTTTTTTTTCCTTTTTTTTCTCATTTTTTCTTTCTGATTAGAACTCTGGGGACGAATTTGTGGTATAACTGTCAAGGCACTTATTGTGCAAAGTAATGCTTAGACTTGCTGAAGGTCTGTCCATCCTCTTCCAGATATATACGGGATGAGATTGCCCTTTTGATCTTATACTTGGTGAATATCTTTCTAGTTTTTCTTCAAAGACATACCTTTATTCGTATTACAATTGGATGCTCTTATGTGTAGCCTGATGAAACTTGATTGTGTTACTTTTTCCTTTCATCTGGTCGTTATTCACAGCATCTTGCTTTCATTTCATGGAATTGGAACTTTTTTTAACTGCTGCTTTGATTACAGGCTAGAGGTTTGAAGAAGCATTTGAAGAGGCTCAATGCCCCAAAACATTGGATGTTGGACAAACTTGGTGGTGCTTTTGTAAGTTAATTATTCTGATCTAGTTTTTGATTTTCATGTTTAATGCACCTTTTTATAGACTGTTTGTGATGATGTTTATGCTTTTCTAAAGCTATGCACTGATTTACTGCTAGTTTTATTAATTCTTATATGTAACTCGTATAGGCACCAAAACCTTCGTCAGGACCGCACAAATCAAGGGAGTGCTTGCCTTTGATTCTTATTTTGCGAAACAGGCTGAAGTATGGTCTGACATACCGTGAAGTTATTGCCATCCTGATGCAACGCCATGTCCTAGTTGATGGAAAGGTTAGGACTGATAAGACCTATCCTGCTGGTTTTATGGGTAAGCACTCCGCATTGTAGTTTGACGCTTCACTTTCTGTTGGCTTAGTGACATTTCAATTTATTTAGCTCTAGGTTTATGCATGTGAGTTGCATTATATGGAGAAAATGGCTGGATTGTTTCTTCAAAAATATCTTGCTACATTTGATGAATTTGTTTGATATCTTGATATTTTCTCTATTTGACCTTTTTGTTAGATGTTGTTTCTGTTCCCAAGACCAATGAGAATTTTCGTCTACTTTATGATACCAAGGGTCGTTTCAGGCTCCATTCTATCAGAGATGAGGAGGCCAAGGTTTGTTCATGTATCCTTTTTAATTGCGGCTGGCTTGATTGTAATGAATTATCTGTTAATTTATGTTTGGTTGTGAGGATGTGGAACTATAATGTTTGTCCTGAGAAGATTCAACTTCACTGTTGGAGAAAAATGGACTGAACGAACCTTTCTACTGTTATGCGCCAGATATGGTCAACTATGTTCTCGGCTCTCTATGCTTCATTCTTTTTTATCTATCATAATAAAAATTTTTAACTTATTTTTATGGTACTGTTGTAGTTTAAACTTTGCAAAGTTCGTTCAGTCCAGTTTGGAAAGAAAGGGATTCCCTACCTCAACACCTACGATGGAAGGACAATTCGCTATCCAGACCCACTCATCAGGGCAAATGACACCATTAAACTTGACCTTGAATCTAACAAAATTGTTGATTTCATCAAGTTTGATGTTGGTAATGTTGTGATGGTAACTGGTGGAAGAAACAGAGGACGTGTTGGAGTCATCAAGAACCGTGAGAAGCATAAGGGAAGTTTTGAAACTATCCACGTGCAAGATGCTACTGGGCATGAGTTTGCCACCCGTTTAGGCAATGTCTTCACTATTGGAAAAGGTACAAAGCCTTGGGTGTCTCTTCCAAAGGGCAAGGGTATCAAGCTATCCATCATTGAGGAGGCCAGGAAGAGGCTTGCTGCACAGTCAATAGCCACAGCATAGATAAATTTCCAAATTAGTACTCTTTGGGATATGTTATGTTAGTTTGTATTTCTACCTTCTGGATTTTTATGCTGATCCACTTGGTTATTATAGGATATATAACCTCAAAATCAATGTTTTGTTTCAAAAAGCGATTTTGACAATTGTTATCTTGTCTAGAATTTGGATTCGATTGGTAAATGCTTTGTATGATTTTATTCCGTTCAGTTAGAATTTTAGCATCTTCTATTGATGTGTGATTTTGGCTTTCATCCTGTGATGGCAACTATTTGCGATTGGTTGCATTTTGCACATGCAACTGAAGTATATTTTGATAAATGAAGAATGAAGATCAGTGATGGATGTCTGCTTTATTTGAAAAGGAACTCAGAACCATTTGTTTGTTGAACTATCTATACGTAAGGGAAAGGTAACTCGGTATAATGTTGCTGAACATTATTGACTACATAATTTCTTATTTTACAGGGCAGTTCTCAGACATTTGATGTTAAATCGAAAACTCTACATTCATAAGTTGCAACAATTTAAAACTGATGTGGTGGCACAAGATACTACTATATTGTAAACAAACTGCTGGTTGCTTAAACCGCACCATCGCCTACATGTAGAAGCATCTGGTTGAAGTGCCAGGTTCCTGCATATGCACAGCACAAGAGTGAATCAATGCACTAAATTCAAGAAGCTGAAGTCGGTTTCATACAAGGATGGGAAATCGTACCATGTCCTTTTCCGACTATCCGCAATTGAGTCACATAGTTTGCAACTTTCTTAATGGCCTCAACCTGAAAAGTAAGGAAAACTCGAGTTTGTTAGACTTGTAGGGATGTCCCATTTGTGTTTATAAAAGATTTTTAGGGAAGACACTACCAAAAGAAGATTTATTATTTACTTTTAATACTGCTCTTCCTAACAAGAAAACAAGTGCTTCTTCCTAGCTCTTTTGTTCATTGGAATCCATAGAAGATGACATAACATTGCATTCTTACCTGTTCGTGTAAAAATTCAGACTCTATGAAGTCTGCCATCTGGGGATCATTGTTTTCCTCAGCTACCTGCAGAGTTGAGGTAGAGAGATCTGTCATAAACTCTGCTAAAGTTATTGCTACGATCTCAAGCTATTTGGACTTAGGACCGGATATAGATGAAAATATATGATCAAGCCCCCAAATAGCTCGTGAAGTAATTCAAAAAGGCAAACTACCTAAATGTATATATATATCCTAGATAGACATCAGACAAGCCTTACACTTTGAAGGTTCAGAAGTTTCTCATTTGTTAACTTCTCCAAGGACAATGCTAGTTCCATTGCTGAATCACACAAGAGATAGAAAATCAGAACTTTGTTAGAAATATTTGAAATACTTTAGATCTAACTGCAATAATCTTTAACAGTGTGCCATTTGGTTGAACAGATAGTAAAAGAAGTTACCATATAGCGCGTCGCCCTTCTCTGCATGCTCAAACTCAGCAGGGGGCATTAGCATACTGTGTAACTTCACTCTTCCTCCTCGGATGTTCTATTATTCACCAAAATCATGAAAAAAACATTAGAGAAATCAGATGTTTTATATTTTACTTCTAGAAAACTGTTGTGATACTTGGCAGTTTAGTTGACTCCAAATTTAATGGTTAAAAACCTCTATTGGTGCTTTTTGTTGTTTGATGCTCATGAGTTACCTGAAATTTCATTAGTTTCTCTGCGTGATCTCGTTCTTCTTCGCTCGATTCCTTGAAATATCTGATCATCATCATTCACTTACTTCAATTAGTGAAAGGAATCAAAAAAGGGATTATAAAAAAAGGAGGCTGAGATCTGTTGTAGTTACTTGGCAAGGCCTTTCAAAGCAACATTATCCCGGTCGAAGTATGCATACATGGAATGGTACACATAAGACACATTGTACTCCACGCTGAGAGAAAAACAGAACAAAAATATGTTAGCAGAACAAATAAAATCAAAATAGCAACCAATGACCAATCTTGATAACTTATTCATTAGCATTTATCTTCAAGGAGCCCCGAGAGCATTCAGGTCCGAACTCAGTTTATTGTGAAAGGCGTGTCACATGAATCTTGTAATGAATAAGGTCATCAAGCTTAACCACCTCAAAGAAGTTTAATACTTTCGATACGATTTTGGTGTCCGTACACTTTTACAAAAAGTGGAAGCAAAGTTGATGGTCTTTTATCTTATAATTAATGAATAAGGGCTTCTATTAAAAAATTTCAATCATAAAAGATTTCAAGAACTCACTTAATCTGCTCATTGATTGCAGCCTCACACTGTTCGGCGAACCTCTGCCGGGCAAGAGAAGCTTGTGGAGTTATTGGGACCATAAAATCATCTTTCTTAACCTCTTCAAATGGCTGGAACACCACACCAGTGAGTGGCAGGGTAGCCGTGTCAGACGAGGCGTGACCCGCAAAACCATCATCGCGTTTTCTCGACAAAGCAAGACAAGGGAAGGAGGAAGAACTCTGCAATGAAAATGAACTCAAGTTACAAGATGAGGGAGTCGAGAAGCCAATATTACTAGAATTCAGCAGGGATCCAAGGTTAGAACCCTGCTGAGAAGTAGGTGAAATTGCTCCAAGAGACATATACAGAACGTTGATTTGGATGAAGAAATTAGATTGAGTGGTTTGGTTTGGAAATCATTGGAATGCAGACGGTGGAATTATATAGGGAAATGAAAGATTATTGGGTGATTATCACCGTTGATCTGGTGACACATGTAGGGCGATGTCGGGTCCATGTGGACGAGGCGTGTGCCAAGCTCGTGGCCTTATCAAGAACATGGTGGAATCCTGGATAATATACCAAATGCATCACTTTCATAAGGTGGCTTTTAATCTTTTCATAGTGCTGGTGGGTTTGTCTTTTGTGTTTTGGAGGGCCATTGTGTTTACTAGAAAATTGCAATTACTTGTACGATTGTTACCCTTCACTGTCAGCATGTGAAGGTCGAAATATGCATCAATCACATCCTGCCCCGTTATGTCAAGTTGGCAATATATTATATTTCTCTTCTTATTCTAGCACAAGCCCATCATCTTGAGTAGAATTTTTAGTACTCTATCGTGGGATATTATGCTTTTATACTATTGAGCAATATGATATAACACAACATCAAGATTAAGAAATTATAGCAAATTTCATTGATTGTCAAAATTATTCTCCCAAAAGCTTAAAAGCTTTTGCCCTCATTGAACCAAATTCACTCTTAGCTTTGCTAAGATCGTTAGTTGATTGAGTAGTTATTATAATAAATTTCAGACCGAGCAGGCTTCAAGCACCAGTGGACTAGTGGTAGAATAGTACCCTGCCACGGTACAGACCCGGGTTGGATTCCGGCTGGTGCATTCAATTTTTTTTTTCCCATCCGTTCTGACAGGTTTGAATGTGACCAAAATCAGTTCACAGAAGGCTACATGGGGACTCTGTATTTATTCTAAGAAACAAAACCCAAATCTAAAGGATTAGATCCTAAAATGATGGAACGGAGGCGTGCCAATGAAGGGAATTTCAACTCTTGCACGTAGGTTGCACTTCTTCTCTTTCTTCTCCAGCTGGTTTCTTTTCTATTCACATTTCATAGAATCTAACAGAAGAAGCTATTTGGAAGATTGACTTTTAATTTAATAATAACAATTATATTCCTTTTACTAACCCATTTCTGATATATTTTCGAGAAATGATAGTAATCCACCCTTTCTGAATGATTCAAGATCATGCAAGATTAACCTCTGAGTTCCTGCCATGTTTAAGAATAATGCTTAAATTCTTCTCTGCTTGTATGAAGCTTTCAATATGAAGAAACGACCAAGTTGAAGAGGTTGGAGCAAATGACAAGAGCACACAAACTAGTTCTTGGATCATGGAGCATTGGATACAACTTCCATTTCATTGCAGGCATTCTTCTCTTAGCTTTTCTGATTGGTGTTCCTTATCTAGCTGGAAATAGTGGACGGTTCCTGATACGGCATACTGCCTCTAATAGCTGGAAATAATCTTCTCTGTTTCTTGAAATTCAAAACCAGCGGTGTTGTGGCATTTACACTTTCTTGGAAGTTGACTTTCCGATAAATAGTGATACTGATTTTCTTGTTAAATTCATGAAGGACTACAATGCCACGATCGCATTCTATTGGTCTCCTCTGTTGGTCGAATCTAATTGCGATGACATAGAAAACCATCACGTAGAAACTCGTATAGCCAGAGTTTAGGCAATTGAAAAGCATGCTAGGCACTGGACAGATGCAGATGTACCCATATTTGATGCCTTTATATGGTGGCTGCGGCCAAAAATGAAACTTTTGTGAGTATCCTGAAGAATCAATAAATAAAACATGGTGCAAATTCTTGTTTCTTTTTTCTCATGATCTCTAGTTCTGATATCGTAAGTTGCTCAGATGGGGATCATTTGGAAGCCCTGATGCAATCTATCAAGAAGTCGAGATGAGGCATCGGCACTTTGAAATGGCGCTGAACACGTGGGCGGACTGGGTGGAATTCCACATTGACAGAAACAGGACAAAGTTGTTCTTCATGAGCATTTCACCTTTTCACTTCGTGTAAGTTAATTACTTATCTTTGGTTGCATGGAAATTTAGGCTTGCAATGTAAAAAGAAAGGAAAAGAAAGACTTATCTTTCATCCAAACTGCAGAGGTGAAGACTGGGGCATGGATACAGGTCGAAATTGCTACAATGAAACCAACCCAATTTTTGACGAGGGCTATTGGGGAAGTACGTCGGATCGTGGAATGATGAAGATGGTAGAATCAACAATAGACAAGCGTAAAATGAAAGGTTTGAAGATAGAGTACCTCAACATAACACAGTTATCAGACTACAGAAAAGATGCTCACCCATCTATCTATAGAAGTTATTATGTGCCTCCAACTGAAGAACAATTAGCAAGCCCTGAGGGCCGTTCAGATTGTGCTCATTGGTGTCTTCCGGGAGTGCCTGATGTTTGGAATCTCATCCTTTTTTCCTACATTATGCATTCATGAATGTTCTTATATTAGAAGAAACATAGGAATTACAATACGGATTTGATACTATGAATATTTTTCAGCAGATTCATCAAATTACTTGGCAATCTGTTGTCTGATTCATCAATTTGGTTGTTTTAGAAGATACATAGATCCTAGTAACTTTCATCTCGGTTGGCATACACACGTCAAAATACTGAACAAAAGCTATACTTCTGTGTTTCTCTCACAGTTGAGTTTAAAATGAATTTCATTTATGTTAATAGGAAGGCCAAGCAAATTGAGTACTGTGTTGGCAAATCCTAAATATTTTATTGGTTTATTAAAATAAGAAGAGGCCTAATCAAGTTAAAGAAGGGGGAATGGACTTGGCATTCAATACGAAGATGAAGTTCGCAATAGGCGTAAGAAGGATACATAACCAAACCTTCATAAACTGGATTAAAGATGGATGAAATGTAACACTAATGTGCCAAAGATATAGCCTGAATTCATATTCCTTGATATTAATGTTCTAACAAATGACAAGTTCTTCCAAATTTCAAGAAAATGATTGACTATCTTACTTAATAATTCAACAATGAGAGATTACCAGTAAAGCATCATGTTTAAGCAAAATCTTTATGCATCTTTAAACAAAAAAAAAAACTTGAAATCTGCATGTTTTCGAGTTGCTGTGCTTCTCTTTTTAGTCCTATGTCAGATAATGCATAACAAGGCTGTTCAAAGAAGTTGAGGAAATAGCAAGCACAGAAAAACTAGTAGTTCTTGGAATGAAAAACTCACACTCAGTCACGGGGCTTCTACTCATAACCTTTGTAATTGCTGCTGTTTGTCTAAGAGGGAGTAATCTATGCTTCCAGGATCTCCTGATGATGCAAAGTGATATCCCCCTTTGTGATTTCTTTACAGGCAAATGGGTTTATGATAACATATCTTACCCTTTGTACAAGGGGAAAGAATGTTCTTTCATGGAAGACGATTTTGCCTGTGAAAAGTACGGTAGGAAGGACTTGGATTATCAGAAATGGCGATGGCAGCTGCGTGATTGTGACCTTCCAAGGTTCTGTCTTCCCACTTGTTCACAAATATACACACAATAAATGATTATATAGTTTGAATTTCTCATATATGTTGTTAGAAATAATTTATATTTTTTAATTTTTGTTATGTCAAGATTCAATGCTATTGCATTGCTGAAAAAATTGAGGGGCAAGAAACTTATATATGTAGGGGATTCCGTGAATAAAAACCAATTCCTGTCGATGGTGTGCCTAATTGAGTCGTCGTTCTCTGAGTCCACATACAAATTTTCACTGCTCTCACAAGGCAACTCCATCATCTTTAAGGCCACCGTAAGACAATTACTTGGAAATTCCAATCAGTTTATGCTCCTAACTTTCATGATTACTCCAAATTTTCTTGATAAATTTTGTGAAGGACTACAATGCCATCATCGAATTCTACTGGTCTCCGTTGCTGGTTGAATCCAATCGCGATAACACGGGAAGCCAAAAGAAACGACATTGTACAGTTAGAATTAAGGCAATTGAGAAGCACGCCAGGTACAGGAGTCCTTTTCAAGGTGGTTGGAGCCGAAGATGACACTTATGTGAGTACATTGTTTGAAACCAAGAATATGATTTAAAAGAAGAAACTCGTGTTCTGCATATTATTTTATTCCCCATGAACGTTGATTCTAATACAGTACTGGTGATCAGATGGGGATCATTTGGAAGCTTTGATGCAATCTATAAAGAAGTCAAGATGAGGCTACGTCTCTACGAAATGGCTTTGAGTACATGGTCAGACTGGTTGGAATTCCACATTGACAGACGACGGACAAAGTTGTTCTTCATGAGCCTCTCACCTTATCACAATGTGTATGTTAATCAGTTCTATTTGTTGCCAAAAAAACTAGGCTTGAACTGAGGAAAAATGGCAAAATGCTTTCTAACACAAATGATTCGTAAATGCTGCAGAGGGGAAGACTGAGGCACAGAAGCAGGACGAAACTGCTATAGTGAAACCAAGCCAATTATGAACGAACAGCATTGGGGAAGTTTAACAGATCACAGAATGATGGAGATAGCAGAATCTGCAATACATAATCTCCAAAAAAGAGGTTTAATGGTACATTACCTCAATATAATGCGGTTATCCGACTACAGGAAAGATGCTCACCCCTCGATCTATCGAATATTATGGAGTAATCTAACTGCAGAAAAGTTGGCAAATCCGGAGAGCTATTCAGACCGTGGCCATTGGTGCCTTCCAGGAGTACCTGATGTCTGGAATACCATCCTTTATTCCTACATTATGAGTTCATGGTAGTTGCATTTCTAGTGCTATGAATGATAAAGCCTTTTAGTACTTCGGGTGTACTGAGTTTGGTACTCCTGGACAAATGAAGCACTGTCAGTTTCAACTGACGCGAAGACTTACTGATAACTTTGTTATACCGTAAATTTTTAATTTACCACACTGTAAAGTGATACCATAAATTTAATTCTATCACAAGAAATTCAAGATCCAGTGAGATGTTTGGTTAAAATTGATTAATTTTATAAATTGTTTGTTGAAGATTCTTTTTTCAAATACACGGTATGACTAAGTAGGCTGCAAATAAATAATGTGCACTGTGATGATTAATAAGCTTTAAAACATCCATTAATTTAATATTCTTTCTAACAGTCCTGTGATTGGAGATTTATCTTTAATTTAATCTATTTCCACTTATCATATATGTTGTCTTCTTCTATTTCCCAGTGCTACTTGCATTTATTTAATGGTTCACAGATTTTGACTTGCTTAAGTTATTTGAAACTGCTGTTCCCACGTTGCTATCAGAAAAAGAAGGTCAAGCAAATTAAGGAAAAACTACTGGCGGCAATGGCCTTGACACAAACTCTACCTCTTTATCCGAACAAGAAAGGCTGAAGAAACTACGAGGGGACGAAATTTTGACCTTCAGTTGCGTAGATGAAGATCAAAAAACAAAATGGTTAATGATAGAATGCCCCTAGTTGCTAGTTACTACAAGTTGATAGTTATGCTCTAGCTAACAATGAGTTTTTCGTCTTTTTTTTTTTTTTTTTTTAAAGTAAAAAAGATTGACTTCTTACTAATAATTCAAAAACCATGCGAGATTAACAACCTATGAACACCATGTTTAAGAAAACTGTTTATGATAACTAAATGGAGCAGGCAGATGCTCAAATTCATTGCTTCTTGTTGTTTAAGCTTTGGGGAAAACAAGGGTTGCTGAAACGAAATCGAGCGAGATGTCAAGCATACAAAAAATAATTATTGGAACAAGGATACTTAGATGCAACTTTCATTCTATTGCAGGCCTCCTCCTGACCTTTGGACTTGCCGCTTTTTATCTAACAGGGAAGAGTCCACATGTAGTGGAAAAGCACAAGGAGACTAACGATTCTGTTAAACGCTGTGATTTGTTTTCAGGAAAATGGGTTTATGATAACGTATCGTTTCCTCTGTACAAGGAGAGACGGTGTTCATTCATGGAGGACGATTTTGCGTGTGAGAAATATGGTAGAAAAGACTTGAATTATCAGAAATGGCGCTGGCAGCCTCGTGATTGTGATCTTCCAAGGTTCCGTATCTCCTCTCATTTACATAATTTACACAGATCATGTTATATTCATCTTGTTTTCCATTAATGTGGTCCAATACTATGTACCAAATCCGAACATGTCTGCATGAAAGTTAAGAATGCTGATCTTGACATTTGTGAATGACAATTAAATCAAAATGGTTTTTCTGATATATCAAGGTTTAATGCTACCGCACTGTTGGAGAAGTTTAGAGGGAAGAAGCTTGTTTTTGTAGGGGATTCGTTGAATAGAAACCAGTGGATATCGATGTTGTGCCTAATTGAGTCATCGATCCCTCCATTATCGTCTAAATCAGTTCTCTGGGAAGGCAACTCCATCATCTTTAAGGCCACTGTAAGAAAATTCTCTCTGTTTCTTGCGCTAATGCATAGTCCATTTATAGACTAGTCTCTCTATAACAAAATTCTGATGGCTCAATGCTCGAGCGCTATACTTTCTTCCGTTGCTTTGTGGGATTTTCGTTCTCAATTGCAGAACACTTTTATGATCATGATTTTCATGTTAAACTTGTTAAGGACTATAATGCCACCATCGAATTCTACTGGTCTCCTTTGTTGGTTGAATCTAATTGCGATGACATAGTAAACCACAGAGTGCGAGCTCGTATTATCAGAGTTAATGCAATTGAAAAGCATGCTAGGCACTGGACAGACGCGGATATACTCGTATTTGATTCCTTCGTGTGGTGGTTGGAGCCGAAAATGACACTTCTGTGAGTACATGTTCCAGGAATAAATGCATATCATTGCAACCTCCTGTTTCGGCTTTCATTTTTCTTTCACGTGTACTATAATTCTGATACTTCGCTCGTGATCAGATGGGGCTCGTTCGGAAGCCCAGTTGCAATACAGGAAGAAGTCGGGATGAAGCTACGACAGTATGAAATGGCTATAAGCACATGGTCAGACTGGTTGGATATCCACATTAACAGAACTAAAACACAGTTGTTCTTCATGAGCCTTTCACCTTTCCATAATTTGTATGTTCCTTTATTACTCCCTCTTTCGTTACCAAAAAAAGAAAGGCAAAAATGCTGGTTAACTTACATGATTCATTACAACTGCAGAGGTGAAGATTGGGGCATGGATCAAGGTCAAAACTGTTACAACGAAACCGAGCCAATCTTGAATGAGGGGTATTGGGGAAGTGCAACGGATCGGGGGATGATGCGGATGGTTGAATCAGCAGTAGACGAGCTCAAAACGAAAGGACTAACTGTAAATTACCTGAATATTACACAATTGTCGGAGTACAGGAAAGATGCTCACCCTTCTGTATATAGGAGGATCTGGGGGCCTATAACTAAAGAAAAATTAGCAAACCCGAGGAGCTATTCAGATTGCGTGCATTGGTGTCTTCCGGGAGTGCCTGATATTTGGAATGTGATCTTGTATTACTACATTATTATGCTTTCCTGATAGCTCGGATACATCTATATAATCTTTTGTTTCTTCAAGTGTTTCTGTCTGTAACTTGGATAGTGTTCAAATATTTAGAAAGCATCAATAAACCATTGTTTTCTGCTGCTTTCTAATACCAAAAACTCATCTTTATTTCCACAGTAATGCCACATTCAGTACCTGGTACCTCGAAGGTGTTCGCTCGAAATGAACGGGCTGAACCATGGCCGATATTTTGGTCCCAGTTGATGCACGAAATCTTGATTTCCAGGCGTTGTGTGGAGGAAGTCACGAGTAGGATAAAGAAATATCATTTACACTCCCAGCGTTAAAATATTTTCCTAGTAACTTTTTCGTGGTTAAATAAGGCTCCTATCTTCTGAAAATCTTAGGAAGAGAGCTTTAAAAGATTGCATAAATAGAAAAAAAGAGAGCCATTAATCTTATGTTCTCTTACTAATTTACTCCATCTTCAAATGCTGTCTTCCTTTTGTTGATATTAAATACATTACACATGTTAAACTCCACCAGTTATTTTCCCATTGATACCAGCATTGAGAAGCAGTATTTGGTGCTAACCCCGACCATAAGGGAGGTTTTCTCCCCTTTTGTACATAAAGACACGGATGGCTGTCTGTCAGTCTGAATCCAAAAGGAGATTTCAATTTTCACAAATCATCTCCTTCCATTCCAATCTTATGATCGGATTTCACCGCATAGAACCAAACATTAGTTATAAGGAAAAGTGTGCAATACAAGATTCGAAGTACGCTTTGGAATTCAGATCATGTAGTGTAAACAACTACTCTAAAGTATGGATAGAATATTATACTTCTCTAGCCATAAGAAAATCGTGGCACGAAATGGTTGATGGTTATGTTCCCACAAAAATGAGTTTTGCTCTGGTTTTCAAATAAATTATTGACCTTCTTGACGAATAATTTAAGAGCCCATGTGAGATTAACAGCTAAGTCCTATATTAAACAAATTGTTTATGAATACCTCCAAAAAAAGGGGGCAAAAAAAAAACTTAAAATTGAATGCCCTATGGTGATGAAGTTTCAGGATGAATCACAACAAGGGAGTTGAATGAAGTTAAGCAATGGCGAGTGCACAAAATTTAGTCCTTGGAACAAGGAAAATTATACACAACCTTCATTGCATAGCAGGGCTCCTCACAGTCTTTCTGATTGCTGTTTTTTATCTAACAAGGGATAGTCGACGCTTTGTGGAAGAGCAGACGACGCCTAATGAATCTATTCCACACTGTGATTTGTTTTCGGGCAGATGGGTTTATGACGGCATGTCTACCCCTCCATACAAGGATAATGAATGTTCATTAATGGATTTCGGCTTTGCATGTGAGAAGTTTGGAAGGAAGGACTTGGATTATCAGAAATGGCGGTGGCAGCCACATCATTGTGACCTTCCAAGGTTGTCTCTTTACCTCCAACTTGATGTTTATATTTTGTACTTTGCACGAGATTAAATAAAGAGATTTACCAAGTCAGCAGTCTCTGGTTTTAGGGGAATTCACCTGATTGGTTTCCCTTTTATGCCAAGGTTCAATGCCACTGCATTGTTGGAGAAGTTAAGGGGGAAGAAGCTCGTATATGTAGGGGATTCTCTGAATAGAAACCAATGGACCTCAATGCTGTGCCTAATCGAGCCATCAATCCCCAATTCGTCATCTAAATCACTGATCTGGAAAGATAACTACGTATTCTTTAAGGCCAACGTAAGAAGATTCCTCCGTTTCTTGAGCTATTCTGTGCCCTATCTGAAATCCAGAACAAGGGTGTAGTAGTAGTTTCAATTATCTGCACTGCACTTTTGGTTTCTGATAGTGAAGTCATTGATTTTATTGTTTGAAGGATTACAATGCCACCATCAAATCCTACTGGTCTCCTTTTCTGGTCGAATCCAATTGCGATGAGATAAGGGACCATAGTGGACGAACTCGTCTAATCAGATATAACGCAATCGAAAAGCATGCTCGGGAATGGACAGATGCAGATATACTTGTCTTTGATTCCTTTGTGTGGTGGGAAGATCCAAATATGAAACTTCTGTAAGCACATTTTCAAGAAAATAATGCCAACTCCACTCTTTTGTTTCACTTTACATTTTCTTTTCACTGATACTGATGATACTAAAAACTTGTAAACAGATGGGGCTCATTTGGTAGCTCTGATGCAGTCTATAAACAAGTTGGGACCAAGTATCGTCCCTTCGAGATGGCTCTAAACACGTGGTCCGACTGGTTGGAATTCCACATTAACAGAACCAGAACAAAGTTGTTCTTCATGAGCCCCTCACCTACTCACAGGGTGTATGTTCATCATCACTCCTCTTTGGTTATGTAGAAAAAAGTCACGTCGAATAACATGATACTTTTAAAACTGCAGGGGTGAAGATTGGGGCATGAAGAAAGGCCGGAACTGCTACAGCGAAACTGAGCCAGTTATGAAACAGAGGTACCGGGGTAGTGAGACTGATGTTCGAATGATGCAAATAGTAGAATCGGCATTGCAAAAACTTGAGAAAAGAGGTGTAAAGGTAGACTACCTAAAGATAACACAATTGTCAGATTACCGGAAAGATGCTCACCCTTCTATCTATAGGAAGTTTTGGATGAATCTAACTGACGAACAATTAGCAAACCCGAACAATTATTCGGATTGTACGCATTGGTGTCTTCCAGGAGTTCCTGATGTTTGGAATGTTATCCTTTATTCCTACATTATGAATTCATGATATTCATTGTATCATCAACGGCTTAGAATGTGTCTACGTGCATAGTAAGGATATGTCACATTAACGTGTATTTTGGTACTTTTTATCCTTATAATGTGTCTACCTACCATGATGAAGTCTTTTTATCTTTTGAGGTTAGATGAAAGCAATCTCTTGTCTGTTGTTTGCTCAAAACAATGTATCTTGTTTCATGTGTTGTATCTTGATCTCTTGTCTGTATTGTCTTTGTTTCACTGTGGGAGGTTAGGTTTGATATCCCCTCCTCTGTTCTTGGTTTTCTATTTTCTAATAATAGGGTTGGAGCATCCAAGACCACCCCTCCCAAAGTCTAGGTAGAGGCCTAATAACAACGCGGACGCTTTCTTGGTGTTTATTAATATATATATATATATATATATATATATATATATATATATCAATCCATATATATTGGTACTGCTTTTCTTTTCTTTTTCTTTTTTTTTTTTTTGAAGCATATATATATTGGTACTTTTTTTTACGCGTCTTTAATTTTCTTTAGTCTTATTCAATCCAGCATACCAAACATGCTCCATCTCTTCAGTAATTTGACCTTCAAGCTATCACACCACCAAGAGCGATAATTATTATCAGGGTAATTTTTACTCTAGGTCCCCAATTTTTTAGTTTTGTATCAATTTTATCTCTATTCTTTTTTCTGATCTACTAGACCTTTAACATTTCATTTATTATTATATTATGTCCCCAACATCACTTTTCATTCCCAATCTTTCAAGTTTTACTATTAACTCTTATCAATATGACTATTATACTCTTAATTCTTTATTTCCACTATAAGTCTCCAACCATTCAATTTTTATGCAATTTTATCCCCACCATTTTTTTGGAACATAAGAGCCCTGACCGTTCATTTTTTGTCGTGTTATATCCTCATTAACAGTTTTTATACTGAACATTTTAATTTTACTATTAATATATATTAAAATTATCATTATATCATTAATGATTATACCATTAAAAATTATCAAAATAAAATAAGAAGTCCACTCACTATAACTTACTCTAACACAGCTCAATGACAATAATCGGAAATCATGGTAACAAAAAAACTTGATCTATAACGGCATCAATGAATATTAAATCCGCGTCAAAGAAAGTTGTTGATCTAAGTATCAGTGTGATGAATCAGATCTGATTTCTTGATCTATTACAAATCAAGTGGTAAATACAGATTGGATAAATTGAAAATGATTATTTTTTTGTAGATACACCATGATCTATATCTGTTACGTGATATGTGATAAATCAAAAAAACCCAATCCGATCTGTTGCACTGACTCTCAGATCAGAAACTTTTTTTTAGTGTAGATCTAATTTTTTTTTTTTGGTTATCACTGCAGGCTATGATGGGTGGAGTTTTTATTTTATATTGTTATTTATTTTTTATTTTTATTTAAATAATTAAGAGTATAATTATAATGTTAATGGGAACTAACATTAGTAATTGAAAGGTTATGGATGAACAGTGTTATCACAGATGTAACACGACAATAATTGAAAGGTTAAAGGTCCTATGAGTCAAAAAATAATGGAGACAAAATTGTATAAAAATTAAAAGGTATGAAGCCGATAGTGAAAATATAGAATTAAAGGTATAATAATTATATTGATAAGAGTTAATAGTGAAAATTGAGAGGGTGGGGACTTAATAGGCCAAAAAAACACTGCAAACAAAATTGACATAAAGTTGAAAGGTTGAGGACCTAAAATGGAAATTACTCTTTTACAAGCTTCAAAATTACGCCAAAATTATATGTGGCGTGCCCCCTATTAAATTTTCATATACCGTTCTGGTTTTGCTACGGATTATGACCCATAACAAATTCCTCACTAACCGTAGTTAGCATCGATTTAAGTGAAAATTTGTTGGAAATATAAGGCAAAATATAAAATTAAGGTCTGCAAATCAAGATGCATAAAGCATTTAAGAAATTGGAGTCGCATTAAAGGGAAGAGGGGAGGGCACGGTAGCATTAATCTCTATGCATTGAGATGGTAAAGAGATTATAAAACGAACACACTGTTATTCTATATTAATTAACGTAATTTTCTTAACGGCTTCATTTCTAAGATTCGTTGAAGAGAGGAACCTAAAGAAAATAAAAACTCACCCCACCCCACTAGAAAACGGGGGAGGGGGAATGTGATTTTACATAACCACAATATGAGAAATGCTATTTGTATATACAAAGTGTACAACTTTTATACACACCCTTATGAATTTACTCACACCCCTTAAAAGTTGTGATTTCAAAGATAATGAGACAAAGGATATTTAAGTAAATACAAGAGGTTGTGTACAAAAATTGTACACTTTGCGTATACAAATATCATTTCTCACCACAATATAGTTTAGGTTATTATGTGCCTTCATATTCATGCACATCCTCGTCATGGAAAGATGCTTATATCTCTATTAATAATAACCTTATATCAAAACCTCAAAAGATAGAATATAACCTGGAATGCATCGTTTGGATTCAAATTCTACAATTTAACAAGATGATTTGTCTCAAATCACCCTAGTAATTCGAAAATGTTTTAGGTGTTCCGGTGACTTGACAAAAGATAACTTTACTCCATGCATTAGTCTGATAAATCCCATTTTTCTTTCAATATAGATATAAAAATATATTTACCTAACTGTCTTCCAATCATGGGAATACTTTACTATATGTAAACAAAATTGGTCGTGGAAAATATTTCAACACGTCACTTTGTTTTACATTAAAGAAAAATGTGTCCCACCACACTTATCATTACTTATCATTTTCTAAATAATAATGTCAAGCCTCCAAATCTTAATTTGCATCTAGTTTTGCATGGATCATTGCTGAAACAAAGATAGTCATACTGTAAACCTACACATTCGCTTATGATCCTCTGCATCTACAGAGTCAATCTAGGGTGAAACGATAGGACAATTTATTTCTTCCCACTCTACAAAGCAGTATACACAAAAAAGAAATGCAAAAAATGCCTAACTAACTCGGGTGAATCTAGTCTACTAATGCAGAAAATACTCAAAATGTTGGTATCACTATCACATTGACCTTCTGATACTTGGTTATACTTTTTATGTGGTGACCTGAACTGACAATATCAAGTAAACACAACTCCCAGTGTGAATGGGTCTTGCCAGCAATGTTCGAAAGAAAGAATTTAATTTTAAGTGGTTTAACTGCAGCATCGAACTTCAACCTCAACCAACGCAACATTCAGAAGCCTGCAGAATATTGCGTCTAAATCAGCATATGCCACATAGTAGTAAAATTACACAGGCCCAGAAAAGGACTAGCAAAATAAGCTCATTCACGTCTCTTCTTTACATAAAATCAACTACATTCCTTTCTTTCATGTGCCTTTGCTAATCAGCATTACCCCCATTTTATGATGAAAAGATAAGAAACTCCAAAGCTGATGACAAACTGATGAAAATCAAAGAAACTTACGTGAGCTTAAACAGGTTCTTTCAACATTTTTTGACTTCAGAACATCTGATGATAGATATAACTTCTTTCTTAAGCTTCTCTATTATCTGCATTACATATAGAAACAAAAACAATTGTTTCAGACGGGGAAAATTGAAAATTTAGATGGCATGTCAAAACTTGAAAGTCTGTACCAAGCCTGAGGTCTTGGCCCATTTTGAGATTAATATAGCATTATTCTTCAAATGGTTGAATCCCTCGTGATCATAACTTAAGGAATAATCTGAATTTTCCGATGCCTCTGCCACCCAAAGGTTGTTGACTTGATCTTTCGGTCTCTTTATGAGATTGCGAAATACAACCTGAAAAAATTGGCTGAAGTGATTTTTTCCACATAAAAGTAAAGGAATACATGATCCAAATAATTTACTATTGGTTTCCTTGTGAAACCAACCTGTGGTATAATCTAGAATTTTGTAAAACTGGTAGGACTCTTGTGGAATTCACTTTCTTAAACAAATAAAATATTTCTGCACATAACATATTGAGTCATCTAGAATTTAATGCCGCAGGAAGTAAATTTCCTGTGTAGGTGAAAATGATTAACTTGTGAATGCCTGGTCAGAGTTTTCTTTCTGGTTATGCAAAACAAAAATTGAAAGTCTATCACAATTAATGCTATCAGCAGAATTTTCCCCTGGTGCCTAAATAGAGCAGAAAGATCAACGAACTGGAAATGTAAGACATATACTTTGCCAACATTACACAAAAGAGTTAATGACAATGAATTGTGACCTATAAGTGCTTACCACAGATCCAGCAACATTGAAGTTTATTGGTGCAAATGAGTCGCGTTCCATGTATGGCATGAAGAAGCTAACAGCCAACAATGAATCAGATGATTCTTTTGAATTCAGTTCAGACATCGATCCATCTGTTAAAAATGCCCACTGCTTCTTCTGATGAGCTTCCGTATACACCTCTCCAACGTAAACGACAAATGCAGCAATATCAAATTCACTGAACAAAGATCCACGCAGCCAGCATTAGCACCGAAAACCTGAAGAAAATGTTAGAAGCAGAAGCAATTCCAAGACGTTAGGACTTAGGAAAAGGCCCACCTGGAGAGAGGAACTTCACCCAAACTTGATATTGTAATTGACGACCGAGGAGTAAAGAAAGGCCTGTGAGAAAAATTTGTTTGTCATGCAATTTCTTCACTCTCGTACATGGAGATCCATGTCAAGACGGATTAACTTACTCATATTTTTCCATTGTTGAAGGAGACAAAGGTAGCCACTTGGTACTTGATCCTCTTGCCTGCAAGTAAAGGGTACCTAAACAGGAGCTGCACGGTAAAAGACCACCAACAGCATATGCCTGTCCTTCAATTAGGTCTTGTTTCTACAAGAAGTATCAGGAGTTATCCCAAGAATTAACAAGAAACATGTAATTAGAAAAGAAATCAAGAACTCTGAGGAGAATAGAAACTCTATATTCATGTGTAAAAGTATAGATCAAGATTATGAACTCACCTGTTTCTCAGTTGGATTCCATATGGTTATCAATCCATTGCCAGGGCAGCGTTTTTGGTGATGGCATTTATTAGCCAACCCAACAACTCTCACCCGCATAAATGGAGTGATGTCTCTTTCATTTAGGCCAGATGCTTCCAGAGCTTTCTGAACACGGTTTTGCATATCCAACTGCCTCATTTCCTAGCATAGAAGAGAACATCATGAAGAGAAACTCATACGAGTGATTGTTAGATGTAATTATGTGTCAGCTTACCTCCAATTTAGCTTTGTAGGTAGTAAAAGAGGTTAGTTGTTTTGAGTTCATCCCCGCCATTAGTAATTCTGGTTCAGCAGCTGTCTCAAGTAACTTCAAGATTTTGGCGCCCTCATCACTATCATGGTCATTGTCAAGAGAAATTTCTTTTTCCCTTTGAAACTCTGACATAATCCCTTCTGCAACAACAGATCGCCTAAAGCCAAACAAGAATTGAAAATCAATTAGCAACCTTTATTATCTTTTGTTTCCTGTTTTCAAATAATCTCAGCGTCTACCATCTCATCAAATATGAATAAAGGAATGAACCAACCATAAGGGAATCTGCACTACATTGCTTTACTTTTCCAGAACCTCCATAGACTTATGTCCCTATGGAAACCAGCAAAGGTGGGAAAGATATATATCGTGGGGAGGGGATGTGCACAAATGTGCCATCCTGATATTTTAAGTTGATCGAAACTTCTAGCTACATTTTTGTATTCTTTTTCACAATTGGCAGTCACAAGGTTTTTCACTACAAGGCACAAGCAAATCAAGTATGATAGCAATTCATTTTTAACCTTTGTCACATGTTAATACGGTGACCCCGTATTGAAAATACCAGTGTGATTTGTTTACTTTTGGATCAGTTACCATAAAACAATATTTATGTTTCTGAAACCCAGAAATATAACGGTAAGCAGGTGTCACCTTTGGCTATGCAATTGTAGTTCTTTAGCTTCCATCCTCTCGGACCTCACAATAAAGCCCCCGTTATTAAGCCTGGTTAGATATCATTTTTGTCACACCCAAAAACATCACAAGAATATAATAGTAATATTAGTCGAATTATGATCAAGATTACCTTTCCCTGTAAAGAATTGGATAAATCCTCTGAACCCCAACTAAAGTACTTGGAACAGTCCCTCCAGTACCTTTTATGCATCTAAATGCTAATGGAAGACCTTCACTGTTACCTATGCACATGGTAGACCAAGGCCTGAGGCAGATGAAACAAAAAAGTATACTATAGAAAAATATTATAGCATATACTGAGTCATTATAGCAGATCGGAAGAGCGTCATAATCCTAATCGTTCAGCCCAATGACATCTGTATGTCCCATTTATATGCAATAATAAACTAGTTGTTTGTGACTCCTGAAATCAAGTTTCATACTACTTAGTAAATAACTATAAAGACTAAGATTGACCAGAAAAAATGAGAACGATAATAGTGGAGCTAGGCAGCAACCTCAAGAGGGGAAATTGACCCAACCCAGCCACATAATTTAGCTCCCCAGATCTTCAGATGACAATAGAAACTGTAAGCAGTGGGAAATGCTGAAAACAATCCTCAAACAAGAAACTGTCTGACTGCAAAATATTTAAAAAGAAAACTAAAAAATGTCATACCCTGAGCTTTTGTCCCAGGAACAACTTCCCAGCAGCCAGCTTCTTAGATAGCAGTTCATCCAAGAGAGCTTTCACAGAGTACCTATAGCAAGAATGAGTTAAACTGTTGGAAATCAAACTCGTATCAGAAGTATTAAAGTGAAGAGTTCCTCACCAACCGTCAGTTAATTCAATTTTTGCAACTGATGTATTGTCATCCTCTTCTAACGAAACAGATTGAGGCTGGAACTTTGACTCCCATTTTTCCCCAACAGACGAAATGCACAGTACCATCATCGAAGAAGGGGGTGCATCTCCATCTAAAATTTTCCTGATTGCAGATCGATGGCCATGATTTACTTCTCTCTCATACCTGCAAAACAATAAGAATTTTCCATTGCATTGTTGAAGATCTAGCCGAAAGGAATAATATGTGAATCTTTGATACCTGTATTTCAATTCTTCAAGCACATTAGAGAATGTCAATAGCTTTCCAGAGAACTTAGCAGGATAAAATCTCTCATAAGATGCAAGTTTCCAGACAATCCACTTATAATGATTTGAAACCCACCTGTAGTGAAATTTGATGGAACAAAAAAAAAAAAACCATGAGAATGACTGAAAGATTTATGAAAAGGCAGAGGGAAAAAAAAACAAACACAAAACCAACAAGGAATTTTACATAATGGATATGAGTAACATATTTATTTTATCACTCGGAAAGTTTGTGCACAAACTTTTCTAATCATTGCCAAATAGAGTATATGGATTGCATTTTTCTCTTGATGACAGTGAAAAAGACTGAAACTTCAAAAATGATTGTTGAGGACGACATAACTACTAACCAACTACGAACATGTCATGTCAAAATAAAATTAACAAAATTAAGAATATAAGATTAAAACATTACTCTTTATTTACATATTGAAGGGAAGCTCCAGATTGGCACAACATTTGGAGGAAAGCCTCAGGTCCAATGCAATCTGAAAATGGTTCGCTATGAAATAAGTAATTTTCAGCAGCATTTGGACTCATTTTTCTGACATGAACTGGCAAGCTCTCCAACTGAAGTCATAGTACATGATGTTAACAATCAGCTGCTATAGGAAAAGCCAACAGCGAAAGCAAAATACGTTAGCTGACAAATACCTGCTTTTGGACACATGGAGGCTGTGATAAATATTCCTTCATATATACTCGAGGAACCTGAAACGGGTACCTCATGGAAACTCTTCCTTTACAGCAGGACTCTTTTGTCACTAGCCTGGACAAACCTAATGAAGATATAACCTTTAGAGATTCAGAGAAATGTTTCATTAAGCAAGAAGTTATCTCCAGATCTTGATTGTTACCGTTAGGAACTGATGAAACACTTCTATGCAGAGGCGTAACAAATTTGGAACTTCGAGGTCTCTTGAATGGTGATACAGAATTAATCCTTTCAAGTCTTCTCTTTTCACCAGAATATTTCTTGTTATCAAAGCCATCCATGCCAACACTGTTTGAGATATCAGCCAGCGGCCCATTTGATAACATTTTGGGGGAATCTAACCTTGAACAAGTTATATTTTCCAAATGATACACTCTTGCTACTGAGGATTTATTTTTTAGTGGCTTCCCATGATTACCATTATAAGACCTGATAGGATTGCTATTCGCAGCCTCTGCATTGAACTTTTTAATCAAATTATTCCCTGTACCTACTGTCTCCAACCTAACTGATGACTGCTTTTGATATGATCTTGATCTTAGAGGAGATGTAAAGTTTTCCAACAAACTATTACCATTTGATGGCCCCTTCTTTACTAATGGAGTAGTCTGAACATTTTCTTTGTTTATAGTATTATTGGCTTGCCCAGCTTGAAGTATCGGAAGTGTTGGATCAGCTATGTCTGCTTCATTTAAGAAAGAATCCAACTCGGGATCTCCAAGCAGATTCCTTGCTCGTTGGAGTGCATCAGACGAAACAGATATGGACCTTCCACCAGCAGTATGGAACTTGATTGGGGGAGGTTTATGAGCGTCGTGCACAGTGTCTGAAGTGAAATGTTTGGATTCACTACTGAGTGAATTAGACTTTGTAACGCAGGGTGATACGGAAATTCCAGAAACACTACTAAATCCTAAATCAGTCAGGTACTGCATCTCCGTGTGAGATGAATTTTCCCACCCTAGAAGCTCTCTTGCGGTCAACTGCATCCTTGTATGTTCAAAGCCGTCAAAACTCTTTTGATCATGATTTTCTTCCATACCTAACAATGCTTTGGCTCTGTCTAGGCCAGCAGGAGATATGTTTACCGCTTTACCCGACCCTGTTTGGAACATGGAATTTGAAATATTACCATTTCTTGAGCAATTCTGTAGCCCAGATCCTGATGTAACAACTGGTTTGAGCAAGCCTGTCTGGAACGTTGGCATTAAGAAGTTATTTTCATTCTCTCTTCCATCCAATTGGCCTGCATAATTTATTTGTTAAGAGAAATTTTCAACTCTAAATGATCTCATTCAAGAATTAATAGCAATAGCAAATAGAGATAAAATAATAAATATGAATAAATGTTTGCAGACTTTCAAAAATTTTGACTTTCCCTGCAGCAGCCTTTTGCTTTTAATCTTAAATAATTAGTTTTAAATATTTCTGTTATTATTTTATTTACTGAACTTGTAATTCTTACTAAGATCTACGAAATTTTCATCCCCAAATCAAACAGAATGTACAGAATAATCAATACCTCGATCATTAAGCTCAATATCTACGTCTCCAAGAATCGACCGTGCTTTTGCCACGGAAGACCGCCTCACGGCAACAGATTTTCCCAGTCCTGTTCGAAACATCGGCGGATTCTCCGAGACGCCCTTCGCATTCTCCACTAACTTTGGACAATCTGTAAAGGTACAGTCATCAGAAACGATAAAATCACAACCTACACATAAAATTATTGAAGCAGAAGAGCCGGAGATTGCCTCGAAGCAAGAGATCCGCCATGGAAGGAAGTCGATGTTCGTTAACAGGCTCATGAGCTACAGGCTCTTCCGGTTGCTGTTTATCGGAAATCTCCCACCGGAAATTGTTCCCGGCATCGGCGAATATCTGCCACGTTGACATATTCCGTCAGAGTTTTGAGTTTTGGAGGGTTTTGCTCCGCCTTTTAGCAGATTTCATTTTCGAGAAAGCGGGAAACTATTTGAAAGTCGAGTGTAAATGACAATACTGCCGCGAAAGAAGCAAATTGTGTTCGTTTGTAGACGTTCTTGGAAGCCCAACTATCAGTTTTCGGCCCAATATATTGGGCCTCATGGACCCAATTAACATTATTACATGCAAATTAACTTAAATAGCACTAGATATTGTCAACAGAACGTTCTCATTCATCTGGATAAATTATAATTAGGAGACTGGTAAAATGAGTGGTTGAGTTAAAAGAAGTTTAACTACAGTAGGTCACTAAACTTCCACTTTACTTATAAATAAATTATCAAACTTTAATTTAATAGTAATTACAACTCTTAACTTTAATTGCTAGCATTCAAATCACCGAAGTTTTATTTAGTTGCAACAAAGTCACTCTATTAAGGTGACATTATTACTTCACCACTGAATTAAAGTTCGAGACGATAAGAAACTTAATACCACAAATGACACAATTTATTGGAGAGTAAAAATGGAAGAGACCTTTGATGGTTGATAATAGTCTTACATTCAACATCTATTTTAACATAAAATTTTTAAATAAACTTTGACAGATCGTCAAGTCAGTATGTTACGGTGGTACAACAAGTCACGTATCTTTTATACATGTCATCAATTTCTATTAAACGTAAATTAATGCCCTATTTATTGAATAACATAATTGTAATTAAATCAAAGTCTAATGATTAAATTGATAGTAGCCAAAGCTGAGTGATTCAACTACCGTTAAATTAAATTTCAGTGATCTAGTTACAAATTAAATTCAATTATCTAATTATTGACAATTAAAATTCAACGATCTAACTACAACAAAGATGAAATTTTAGTGACCTTTAATATAGTTAACCCTTAAAATGTGTGATTATAATTCATCAGTTATCAAATTAAAAAATAGATAGATATTATATTAAATAAATCTATCACCTATGATGGTTTTGATTTTAAAAAAATATAGATAGTAATAATTAGTTGCGGTAATGAAATTCAAACACCTATCACCATCCGTGTGGATGAATGTGAGCTCAACGGCGTAGCTAGAGGGGCCCTACTGGGCTCCCCCACCAAAAACCAAATTGGAACTTTTTTGTTGTTAAGCTTGTTAAAAAAATTATATATACAGGGTAATTAAGCTGTGTGTATTATACATTTTACTCTTTCACCTCACCACTTCAATAACGCTTGACTCCGCCATTGTGAACTACTCATCTGGCTAACTGCTCTTTCTCTCCTCCTCATTTTATTTTTTAAGTATTTTCATTATTTTTAAAGTTTAAAATTTGACAAGCATCATCACTGAGATTATTAGTGTCAAATAGTTATTTCAACAAAATATCATATCGAAGAATGTTCATTTTCTTTTTATGCGACCTTTAACAAAAAAATGACACCTAAAATATGTTTTAAAGTAAAGAAAATTGGACCTTTATGTCTAGCTCATTTGATTCTCATTATTTGTTTAAATTTTGGGAAATTATAATAAAAAAAGAGGTAGAATGCGTATTGAAAATATATTGTTATAGTTAAGAAATTGTCAAATCTGTGATAAGTAAAATTATAAAATGAGATTGTGGAAATCAAACAAGCATACGTTTTTGCGTTTTATCTTGCATTTTGTTTTGGGTTAATTTCACAAATCGTTCATAACCTTTAAGTTAAGAATTGGCTGGGGCGACAACCTTTTTTTTAACATCTTAGGTCCCCAACCTTCCAATAATTTGCACGGTAGGTCCCTCTTAACGGTTTTTATCTCTTTTTCGTTAAGTCCTTAGCCAAATTACTATTTTATCCCTTAAATTTTTAAATTAAATAATAAAAGTTAAAAAAAAATTATAAAAACTTTAAAAAGAAAAAAAGAAATAGAAGGAGAGGTTACCAGAAATGGCAACACAAGGGGGAGTCTCCCCCTTATATGGTTGCAGGAAGCCGGTTACACTTTGCTGTCATTTCTAGCAACAAAATCACTGTTAGAAATGACAGTTGCCAAAAGGAGGAGACTCCTCCCCTGTGCTGCCATTTTGCAACACAAGGGGGTCCACCCCAATTTCATTTTTTTTTTAGAGTTTATATATATATATATATATTTTTTTCAAACTTTTTATTTTTTAATTTAAAAATTTAAGGGATAAAATGATAATTTATTTAAGAACTTAACGGAAAAAGGAATGGAAACTGTCAAGAGGGACCGTCGTGCTAGTTATTGATAGGTTGAGGACAAGAGGTCGAAAAAAAATTAAAAACCTAACTGATTTTTAATTCAAAAGTTGAGAATGATTGTTGAAATTAACCCTTTTGGTTTTCACGTGATGATTTTTAAGTGGAAAAAAACAAAGGAACACGATCAAGGTTTGACTTTGGGGGTGTGATTTTCGGGAAAAGTGAGATTGAGAAAGTTGGATTGGCAAGCAAATCAGTGAATACGTGCAATTGGGTCCGATAGAAAGGAAAAGGGGCCCCGAAGGACGTTCCGAGTCTGCCGTTTTCTGCATGCAACGGCGCGTCCGTTTAGAAACCAATTATAAGTTAGAGCTCGTTTAGTTAGATTTATAAAGTTAATTTACAAAAAGAATTTATAATGATTGAAAATAAATAGTAAAAATTTAATTAAAGTTTGAAATATGTGATAATTATTGAGTAGTTATCAAATTAACAATCAAATTATGGTAGATAAACTTATAAATAGAAAAAATAAAACATTCCATACAAGTCCTTAGATTTATATTCTATTTTGAATTTTGAATTTTTTAGGCACGTGATTTAATTTAATTGGTTAAATTTTATTAAAATGTAAAAAAATATTATTTAATGTGATAAGTCTTCGACGGGTTAATTATAGTATTTGACATGTATTATAAGAAGTAGAATTATTATTAGTTGAATTATAAACCAATTGGTTTCCAAGCCGAAGGGACGATTCATGGTGTCACCTGTGGCTCTGACTGAAATTTTTTTAATATATGTGGGTGGTACTTTTAGAAAGAGTTATTTATTGGCTTTATCGCTTACATAAATTAATTAAAATAAATAACTACATCCCACATACTATTCAGGGCAAAAAAAAAAATACTATATTTCATGTCTTGGTAAGTTTCAATTGTTGAATGAACACAGTCCGTATTCATATTAGCGAATGGCACCATAATGGTATCACCCGTTGGTGTTAGCATGGAACTGTCACTGCGATTCACTAAATATAATAATGATTTCCTCTAGACGTTTGTTGGGATTTATACTGCCAAACGTCTATGTGAATGGAGATCATTAGAACCTATACAGGCGCCTAGCGAGATCAGACGCTTGATATGAGATCGAGACTACCCTATCACCACCCAATTCAAGTTCTAGTATCACCTTTACCCTTTAATTATATGTCGTTGCTCGCTCTCTTATCTAGAACAAAAATTTATGGGATGCTATGCTAATCAATGAGATGTGGAGAAAAATGGAATTTCAAATAGCATAATTCTTTGATAATTTCATCTGATGGCACTTTGTCAACTGTTCGATTGAAATAGATGAAAATGAATGGTAGTGATTCATATAGTGCATGTGAATCCCACATGATATGTGTCATTTTTTGGTTAATTAAATTTTACTATTTTCAACTAGAAATTGTTTGCTAACTGAGCTTAATTTGTGTGGGACTAGCAAATAATGCTCTGGCAATTCAACACTGCATTAAGATGATATTAAATGTTAAGTTAAATTAAGCATGTTATTTATTTATACATTGTATTGATTGTCATATAAACTGATAGCTAAAGGGAAAAAATCTAAACTGATACGAAGCACTAGTGCTACGTGGATTAATTGACAGTTTTAACTTGGAGACGCCTGATTCATGTGGTGTCTCATTTCTATTAATTTTATTCACATTATACATAAATTCATCTTGAGTTCATATGCTTAAAACAAGAAGGGTGTCTCTGTTATGAATGTTAGAGCATCTATATTGGTATTGTTAAATTTAAATATCTACATAAACAATAAATGTTTTTTAATTATTGTTACATGCGACATGTACAAGTTAAATTTAATAACTATTGAAATGTCACATTGAATGTGTTAAACAAAACCACTAAAATTAACTCAAGTTTAAGTTGACTTCTTTATTGTCAAAATTTTCAATTAAATATTATTAAATAAATAAAATAATTTTTTTTAAACCCATTAAATTCAATCATAATAATATTGAATTGTTGCTAAAGTTAACTACTAATCAAAGAAGATTCTTTTCGCAACTTCCTTAGAGCATATTCGATGCAAAAATTGTAGTCTTGGGGTAATATGACAATTGACCAAAAAGATGTTTAGTTAGTGCATTAAATACTTAACATTATCATAGACAATGTCATATCGTGATATTATTACATGGAGAGTTTATTTAGAGTGTGTGATTACAAAAGACTTTTCATGAAAAGTGGGGTTTTCCACTCAAATTTCTATTTTTGTAGTATTTGATTAACATTTTTTAGCAAAAACAGTTTCCACATTTTAGTCAATTGACCACATTTTCCTTGAAAATAAGGAAAATATTTTTCTATGAGGGTATAAATTTTTTGTTTTCTAGTATAAGTAATTCACACTTTTTCTTGAAAATTTCACTTTTAATCAAACGCTTTATAATTTATTTTTTATGAAATTTAATTACTGGTAATTCAATTGACGAGAAAATTTTTCTTTTCAAATAAATTTTATACTTATAATCAAACGCATCCTTAATGTAATTTCAATATTTTTTACTACATATAGACCGTCAATATTATTCTATTAAAAATGCTCTTACCACCACAAATTAATATAAGTCTTTTTTTTAATGGTTAATTAACAATTTCACTAGTTTAACAGCATTGATGTGGAAGTTATTGTGAAGACACCAATGTCTCTAGATCGGGACTAGTGGGGTGATGGTAGGTGAGATAAGTGGTTGACTGAAACAAAATCGGAATCGAATCCCGAAAAGGAAGAGTGGAGGCCTCGTAGGTGCTGTAGGGGTCTGGGAATTGAACAGCTTCTCATCACTCCAACTGGGAATTCTCCAGGCTTCTATTTCAATTTCCAACGCGCCTCTCCAAGTCAGTGAATGGGCGATAGAATGTGAGATTTCCCATGACAAAAAAAAATTGGCAAGTTTACCAATTATCGAGCTTAGAAGAATGCCACGAGCCTAACGACCGACTCTAATAATGCTATTGGGACTTTCAAAGACTTTTCTTATCACTATGGCGCTTAAAAATTTGCACACCAATATCCTCAAGATTGTCGAGTCATTTCCACTCGATCATAAAATCAAAATTAAACCCACCCCACAAATAATTTGCGGCTTTCCAAAATTGTGAAGCAAGGATTAGCATATTCCAAGTAAGTCTAGATTGTTCATTTAATTGTATTATTATGCCTATTTTGTTATAAAAGAAACAAGAGGTGTACCATCTATCTTTGAGTCAGGGGTGGAGTCAGGATACCGGTTTATCATTAGCCCAAACATGTAAAAACATATTAGAGGTTTTGTCCAATTTGAGCCTAACCGTAGACCAGGAGAGACTTCCCCTGGATCCGCCCCTGCTTTGAGTTGACACATATCAACAAATCAATAAATTAAAACTCCTAATTCGTTCCACTTGCACCCAATTTCTTCAGGAAACTAAGTGGTGACTCTATTCTCAAATGTTTCTTGCGCTGTTAAAGCATCAATGTGACATATTCTTCATCAAGCTACATTTTGGAGATCAAATAGCAAAACTCATGTTTCAAACACATCATTGAGTAGAAGATTAATTTCATAAATTGTGCATTAATAGGAGAAGTAATGATGAAGCAAAAGAAGAAAATTTTTACATGCCCACAAAGTGTATTTCAAGTTTCAAGAGAGGAAGAAAAGTAACGTAGTCGGCAGGGAACATTTAAATCATATATTAGTAGTACATACTTCAGAATCTAAAAAAACCCTAAAATATAATCACATTTTTTGAACATATTACTACTGGAAACTTTGGTCAAAGATTTTTAGGGAGAATTTATGATGTTTGTCTTCTATTACCTGCCTTTCTTTTTCTCCTATAAATACACCCCTCCACTTCAACTCTCCCCTACCCTCCCCTTCTCCCTCCAAATTTACAATTTGCACACACAAGATGGGTTTGCAGTGCTTTTGGGTAAAAGGTTTGTTATCAAAGTATCGAGAATCCGTAAAGCTCAGGAGGGATAGCGCCCTAGATTAATGTTAATGATCATTTACAACTCTCCACCGCCTTTCGTGGGAGTGGTGGAGTAGGAAGGTTGTATCGATCTATAGCGCTATCCATCCTGAGTTTCATGGCTTTTTTATACTGTAGAAGATATTTAGCATTCGAAAGCCATCTGACAAAACAAATATCGACCGGGCGTCCAACAATCCCAAGGGTGACCCGAACCTGTGTTTTCTAGTACAACCATCCTAATAAAGACTCCTGTCATTATTTTATGCAATTGATCTCCTGCATGTAAGAGCCTTGAAGACTGGTTTTTCTTTTGAATATATAGTTTTTTAAGTATACTTTTTAATCCACACACAACACCATAGCTAGGTTCTTGAAATTTGTCTTGATTTGATTCTCATTACTTGTCTAAATTAAGTGAAATTATAATGAGAGGAGGGGTAGTAGAATGTGTAATGAAAATGTGAAAAAATTTAAAATATGTGGTTGTAAATGAGTCGTTGTCAAATTAAATATTAAATTAATAATAAAAAAATTATAATTTAAAACAATAATGAGAATCAAATAAGGTTTTGTGGTTGTTAATGTTGGGAGGGGCACGGAATCTGCTGCTGCATTATTTGTTTACCGTAAAAAGAAGAGTGGCCAGTAAAAAGTTGACTGATACCCATTTTCATGCAAGCCCTTGTTTGATCAGTCTTTTCTTGAGGTCATTCTTTGTTTCCATGCATATCTAATGCTATTAAATCTTGTGCAGGAACCTGCCAATAAGTACCGGGTTCAATCATGTTTCTCACTAATATCTAAATTTCGTACGGCACCAGACGGATCACGTGATACGGTCCTAAAAATATAAATCGAGCTCTGAGTTTATAACTTGACCATTAATTACAGAGAGCTACGTTATAAATGGTCTGCTTCAAACTCAGAGCCCGATTTATTTTTATAAAAAATCTATATGCCACTAACCTTAACGGGATTTAAAAGAGGGTGGTGATATGACACAACATCATTTAGTGCCAAACGTCTCGTATCTGAAATTTCCTACCACCTGCTATGAGTAACAGTAGCGGAGTGCTGTCTAAAATCTGCATAGACCAGAACTCTTCATGGCTATGCGGCGTGTTCACGCGGTAGCAAATTCTTTTGCCCAATATGTGGTCGTAGATATCATTAGTATTTCATTGTACATGTTTTTTCATAATGTTGTTCAATTATGTTCTGATTGATATAACATAGACTTCTTTGTTAATGGAAGGAGGGAAAATTATAATAGTTCATCAGTCATATTCAAAAGGTCCAGCAGAAGTCAGTTCAGTAGAGAACTCACCAGAGCGAGTGTAATTTTACAGCACGACAGCTCACCCCTGGACATGGCTGATCAAACCCATGGTCGCGTTGCCTGGTGGTGAAACAAGCAGTATATATGAAGACGAAAATAAAGACCAGTCTGGTTCTTTTTCTCCTTAGTCCCAAAAGATGGATTCTTCAAGGTAGCAACTTGGAGCTATGTACAACAAAAGAAGTAACGTGGAGAAAAGAAACACAACAGTTGTAGATAGCGGAAGCATATATAACATAATTACTGGCTAACACTGTACAATGAGGACATGGCAGAGGAGTTCCACAGCAAAATGATCCAAATGGAACAAGCAGCAAAAACAGCAGGTCCCCGATGATCAAGTCACTGGGTTACGAGGTTTGTTAATGCACCTTCATTCTTTGATAATCTACAGAAACAAAATACAAGATAAAATTTGCAAGAAACAGACAACAGACTCACAATAAATGACAGCAGCGAAGAAAACAGCGAAAACTGATGTTCACTAATCAGAACATGAATACATTAACATATGCATATGGTACATAAATTGAGCAGAAAACTATATGCCAAGGAGAATTATCTTGATTGTGGGAAGCAGACATGACGAAATAACCAAAATTCACAGTTATTTCACTTTAAGAAATATCCAACAGGTGAACTTTATTATCAGCTTGCTTCTAATTTATTGCTTTAATTTGCAGGGTTAGATATTCGGAAGACTTGTAATACTTATTTCTATTGATGTCACTTCACAAACTCTTTCAAGTGATCCTCTGTTTCACTACAAATATTTCAATATTCTTCTACTCGAACCACCATAAGATACAACCTAAGCAAATAAATCAATTAGATGGTAACATTTCATTCTTCACACCATAACATTGTTCATAACAGAAGCTAAAACATAAGAACAGCAGAGTTAAACATAATACCAACTACAAAATAGTGTGTCAAAACCATTACTTGAAACTCCAAGTGGTGTGTCCTATTTTAATATACCTTTTTTTTTTTTTTTAAACCTTTTTTGATACTCAAGTGATACTTTAGGAACAATCCTGGGGCTTGCATACTATATAAGTCGTAGACTTCCTAGGTCAAACACACAAGAAACATGTCCCGGACACATAATCACACAGAATGTCACATTTTGATATTTCAGATAGAAAAATAGTAAGAAATGATGTTAGAACATGTCTAAAAAGGTAAAAATGTGGAGAAGAGATCTACGAATTTCAGTTATGCAAAGCTAGTATGTGGATGCTGTTTTCAAGTTATACACCTGAAGTTAACTGAAACAGAATATTAGGTTATTGCCTTCTCTACCACTTGATCCACATCATACCAATAACATAAACAATCATCTCAGATGACAGTTATCAAATATCAGATACAACAGCCGATGAGACCTTACAACATGGACTAAGCCTATAAGCAAAAGTAATTTTGTTTCAAGAAAGAAAAAGAAAAAGTATCTTCCTTCAGATGGACCAAATAGTCATTTTGTTTATAAGAAACTGGACTGACACGTGTAATCTACTTCATGCAAACACCATTAATTGATACGTAACATATCTCAAACAACCAGCTTCTTTAATTTAAGATTTCTTATGAAAATCAAGACCTAAAAAGTAGGACGAATGAGCCTATGATAACTGATTCACCATGACAACCTATCAACATCATTAGAATAATGAAATGCATTTTAATATGTCAAAAAGTAATAAAGGGTCTAGTATTTTTGGTACCAGTCTGCTAGCAAACCTGAATCTCTGTCCACGACATTCAATTTTGGTCAGGCAAGTTACATTTACTAGTAATAAATCCTCATTCAGGTAATATCAGCCAACTTCCATGACTTCTTCATTGTAATGTCAAATGAATTTGGCCGTAGGCTGTCAATAGTGCCTTATAGTTTCTAAAATATCTAATTATAGGAGATTATTAAGGAATTGAGTCTTGATACAAGTGGGAAAACAAAATATAATTTACGTGACCAAATTCAATTTCACTAGAAACAGACAGTAACTACTTTTTGTAGCATTAACAAATCTAAGGTTGATCGCTTGGTTTCTGTCCAAATGAGCATTTTCCCCAAAATGTAAAAGCAAATGAAAATGAAACAGCCTAAGATAGATCTTGTTTTCATTCTAACTGTGCAGAGAAACTTGCACTTCAAAGAAGAATGCTGGGAAAGATAGCTTCATAAGAGAGAGATTGCTTTCCCTAGCCCATCATGCATAACAAACTGGGTAATTCCAAATTATCTTTGAAGGCAATTCAACTCTCACATTCTCATTTTATTTCCAATTCTGGGGTTATTAAAGGAGGGCAGGACACAGCAGCGGCAATGTGTTGTGGAGATGGTAATTTCTGGTGCAGCAATAATTGCATTGAGTAAAAGTTATTGATGGATTGTATTTTATTGTTGGGAGAGGGAAGCTTGGTGCAGGACAGATGATGCTAGTTCGCAAAAGTAAGCATTTCTTCATAAAAAAGACTGTCATTCACCACATCCTAAAGATCTCCTAAAGACAGAGGGTAGCTTTTCACAAAATGCGTGGTGTTTTCTTCACTCAGCGGAACAGTATTACATCTTCAAACTGAATTCAAAGCCAAACAACAGGAGAAGGAAAACAAAGATGGAAGCCTCAGAATAAGCCAGATAAAAATCAAAATTTTTAGCCGTAATTTATGTATAACCTTAGCATTATTAATGTAAGGGAGAAAAGGTAACTGCAAACAAAGATTGGACTAATCACAGTTGAGGGCGGCAAACAAGATCCAATAAGAGCTCTTTGAGAAAATTTAGGACTAAAGGGGTGTTAAAAAGCTCTTCCAAGGGCCCATAGTATTTATTTGAACTGCATGTAAATGAAGATCATCAGATTCTATCAATAGCATCATTAAATTTACTATCACATGAAAACATAAATGCTAAACTATAAGAATCTATTGAACTAATCAATAGAAAATACTGGTTCTACAAGTTAAGCCACAAAACAAGAAATTCTGAATGAAATGGAATGATAAAGCGCCCATGGATAAGCAAAGATGATTTGGTACTTCAATCCTCTACCTCTTAATGTAGAAGAATTATGACGGTCATCAAAAGGAATTGAAAGTTGGAGTACTACGTGAAGCAAGCATAGGCTGTCAAGTAAGTCCTTGTAATTTTCATTCAGATGGTGAAAGAAATTGATTATTTCGAATATGGAAGGTATACATAGAATCTTAGCAAGTACAATAATATAGAAAGGAATACATGTATCAGATCAAGTACTAGAATAGGAATGGTAACACATAGTGCAAATTTACGATAAGTAAATAACAACTAAACCACAAAGGCGACAAATTACCTGAAACTTCAAAAAACACCAAGCCATCTGTAAGTCATTCCAAGCCAGCAACCTTGCACCTCAACTTCATATTATAATTCTCCTGTCAAAATGTTGGAACACAGTCAAATATGAAACAATCATCCAAGTTTTAAACAAAAAGCAATTGTATATACTCTGAATATAAACAGGCTTTTGGCATTCTTAATATTTCGTAAAGTTCAAATCTTCATTCCAACACCGAACCTATCTCATTCTCACCTGCTCAACAAGCTTAGCAGAGGTCTGCTCCACCATCGTTGACAGTGATTCAATCTTGGAAAGCATTTTATCGTACAAGTCCTCCAACCGGGCAGTGTAATTCGAAGACTCGGAGCCCACTAATCTAATCATCTTCCCAATTTCAAACCCCTCAGCACACATATCCAACTTCTTCTGATCCTTCATCAAACCCCTCTTTATGGACTCCAAAGTCTCGCCTTTTTCATCATCCACCATGGAATTTAAGCCTCTCAAGTCAAAGTTCATCAAAGGGAAAGGAGCAGTGGGGCTGAAAGAATCGTAATGGGGCCGGAAAAGGGGGCCAATGTTAATAATCTTCATGCTCCTGGGCTCAAAGTTCTTACTGGGGATGCAATATTCATAGGCCTTATACTCGTGGGTGTGGATCAAATTACCCTGAAGCGGTGTTGTCAAGAGCAGAAACAGAGATGGCGAGTGAGGAGCACTGGAGTTGTGTGGAGTGAAAGCCAGAGAAAAGGAAGAGGAAAGGAAGTGTGTGGTTAAGGACTCTTTGAGCGAGGGGCGGAGAGGGGTTTTTCGACGGGCGGAGAACCAGCCGATGAGGGTGGAAGATGACGAGTAAGTGGCCGGCGGACGAAGGGGGAGGTGGGCGGGGAGCGAGATGAAGGAGGTGATCGTAGCATTGAGAGGTGGGCTGGTGGCGGAGGTGGCATCGTCAGAGAGGGGAATGGAAGTGGACAAGGTAACGTGGCCAAAGAGAAAGCCGTGAGTGTCTCCAAAGGCAGCGGAGCACCGGTGGAGAATGGCGGCTAGAGTGGCGCCGGAGATGAGGACCTTCTCTATTGGAGAGTCGCCCATTACTTCCGCCTGTCCGTACCGATGGTTTGGGTCTTAAAATTTGTACATGCTATATTTTGAATTCTCCTTCGGTGAAATTTCTCGGCCATTATCTTCGTATTCTGAGATATTGTCGAAACAGTCACTGAGCTTGGGTTCACATTTACATGACAATACATTTTTATGTGGAGTAAAAGAGAATAAGTGGACTGAATGATAAAGATTAATGTAGTACAAGTGGTCTTGAATCTGATTGGTTTAACTATTAAATTTGCTTTGCTAAAGAGAAAGTGGGAGTACGCAAACACGAGTGACACAATCTTGCAGCTAATAACGGACTGCATTTTCCACTCTTCGAGCATCTCCAAAGTCTCCTCCCTGTGGCATAAAGTCCATATAATGGACACTCCTCCTCCTTTAACCCAATCCAATGCAAGGTCAGTCCACCACCCAAACAAAAAAGGTAATCTCAGAAAATTGGAAACCAGAGAGGAAGAAGGGGAGTTCAGAAACAAGTATTGACCGTAAATATCATCACCGGCGCCTCCAATATGTTTCCAAGTATACACCTCTGACCTCTCCATCAATCTGGTCAATCTCTGCTCACCTCAAAAATAGATCTCTAATCTGTTGCATTTTTCTTCAGCCTTAGAAAAAAAAAAATGGTGATGTGAATCTCATACCCAGCTGTAAAAAAATACACCTACCGATACTGATTTGCTCCCCAATTGGTTACCGGTCTCTAATTTTCTTGCAGAGAATTTCTCCTGAAAGATCTAACACATTTTTTTGCATTTCTTTTTGGCTTTGGGAAGATGAATTTTGGCTGATTTGGCTGTCTACTCTTGGGTTTGAAATCAGACCTTGCATGAGACCAGGTCGGTTGTTTTGGGTACCATGTCAGCTGTACACGGTCTTACAACTTTTGGCATTGGAGAAGCATTTTTGGAGAGACATCTACTTTTGCTTACTTGGCACGACTTTTTTCTTCAACGACCCAGCCATTGGAGATGCTCTTAAGAGTTCAAAAATTTTCACGGATGTGAAATCGCCTGCCAGCGGCGGAGAGCACCATAGACCAGCTTTCAGAACTCTTACGTACTATTAGGAACAGGAAAACATAAAGTAGGTGAAAACTAACACGCCCACAAGAAAGGGTAGCAAGTACATTCAACCATAAGACAGATATTCCTTCCAAAGGCACAAAACCTCGTAATAATATATCAAGGTTTGCAAGGTCGTCCAAAATCCATTATCAAATACGCATATATAGTCACATTGGATGTTCGATATGGTAAACAGAGTACACGTGGTCTGCAGCATAAAGTTCTTTCAAGCATATATTCAATTGCCAGACATTTAGTACGGTAGGCAAAGTGAGAATGCTGGATATTGCAAACTTAGAAGGTTGAACCATTCCACCCAAAGTTGGAACCCTGTAAATATAACCAATGCAAAAGGTATTAGCAAAAGTAGAGGCGAATACGGGAGAAAGTAGAAAGAAACAAACATTAACAGAGGGAGATAAATATAACAAATAAAAAACAAAAATGAGCTGGAGCAGGATATTAGTGGAATTAAACTCCGCCGATATTGAAACAACTTGCAAGCTCCAATCATGGATCTAAATTGTGAAAAGCTCATTTACATGATTTAGTACTGGTGTAAAGCGTGCAGACATTGTGCATGTTCTTGACTTGGGTGGGCCTAGACAAGCAGGAAGAATTCAATAAGAAGACACTAGTTCACAATGCAGACCATCTCACGAACAACTATTAACGCTCAAATGGCTTGCCTTGGTGTCATAGAATTTGAGGAAGTATCGTGACTTAGGAACAGACAACTTGGTCTCGAGTATGTTAGCAATGGCAGCACTCAGCTTCTTGTTGACGTCAGGGTTGAGCCCTCCAATAGACACCAGCTCTCCATAAGCTGCTGGCTGCTCTGTCCCACCGAATGCCATCGGGATAGATCCTTTCAACACAATCATCACATACTGCAACATCAAGATCCAACATCAGTTCATTGCCCTAAAAATATCATACACAACGTTACCAAACAAAAGCAATATACCTACCTTGTTTAAGAAACACTAACTTCATATTGGCAAATAGAGTAACAATTTTTTAAGAAGTGATTGTGTTATACTTCTTTTCCTTTTTTGTCAAATTCGCGATCGAAAAGAAAACATTACGGATCAATGTGAAAAATCATTTTATTAGGAAAACGTTTGGATAAAAATGAGTTTGAGACAAAAGGGACTCTGCGGAAACCTAAATCAGAGATCTTAATGAGCTAATGAACTTAAAAAAAAAAAAATACTTCACAGTACACGATAACCAGTAACATAATTGAAAAATGATAGCCGCTAAACCTCCAAATTCAATCAAATCTGAAGAGTTTGAAGGTTAAAGCAGTCTATCAGTAAGAGTTCATTGTCAAGTCTCAATCAATCTCAATACTGCAAAACATACACCTGTAAGGTTGCACGTCAATAATCACCAAATTTTGGCAAATTTGATTCACAATTTCCCCATACATCCTACTTTCCCCTGTAGATTGGGAAGTGTCGCAAATCCTGCCTAGAAACAAAATTCTTTACACTGGAAATTCAAGATCAGACAAACCTACCACACCATCGATCAAATTCCACGGTACATTTCAGTTGAATCACCCAATTGGGAATTTATCTACTCTACATCTACACAAACTTCCATAGTATTCCAAAAACTGATAAAATAAAACCCGATGAACAAGTAAAATCCTAACCCACTTGCACGTGAAAATCAAAAAGTAAAAGAAACCCATGTAACGCAGTAAAATCAAGCATTAATAAAAAAGAAAAAAAAAAGGAAGAAGAAGAAAGAAAAACCCGCACCTGTAACTACTGCTAGAATAAAAAGAGAGTGAAAACGAAACTGGACAATACATACAGACTCGGGTTTTCCGATGAGCTTGGCAACGGTAGAGGTAGCTTCAGAGAGTATGGCGGAGGTGTCAACGCCCTCCAGGTTCACGTTAGTCGACAGATTCAGGCACGGCATTTTCAAAACCCTTGCTCTCCCTCGATTTGTCTCGTTCCTTCTCTGCGTTAAATATATCCCCTGCTAACGGAATAGTCTTCACAGAATCTTTGGGCGTCACTTATTCCATATTTGCATGTATGGTCTCCAAAATTTTGACATTGTTTGCAATTTCATCCTTAAGAAAAAATTTGTATTTTCCTTAGCATTTAGGCCTTAGGCCATTCGGCGGCATAAATACGAAAAATAACAAGTGCTAGGAAGTTTAACTTTTATTATGTATTCCAGTCGCGCGGTGTGTAAAATTCTAAAGTACTAATGTCGGTACGTGTTATAAAGCCAGTATGGCGTAAAAAAACACAAGAATCACTGGTAATTTTATAAAATCAATAATAGTTTTTTGTATTTTGATAACTATGTGGACTCTATAATCGAGCCGACCTCGTTACTGTAGAAAAACCGATAAACGTAGAGCTACTATCTCAAGTTCAATTTTTATGATACTGGTAACTGGGCAAAATCAATCTCAAAATAATGAAATTGGTAATGGGTGGATTTCACATATAGTCCCCAACTGCTGTGATTTCTATCAGGTGGATCCATATTCTTTTTTCAACACCATAGGTTCTTAATCTTTCATGAATTTGTACATAAAGTCCCTATAGAAAGTCTCTATCCAATTACGTGTCCCTCTAAAATGATGTTTATACCCTTATCATTTAACTGAAAACAAAATAAATTTTTTTGCAAAAGTAAAAATTAATAAAAAAATAAAACAGTTTCTCTTCAATCCACTAATTTCAATCCACCCTCAACAAAAGCGCAACTATTACTAGCGTCAAAATCAAGCTCCCAAAACAAGAGTGGGAGGACGTTTTCTTGCAATTTCTAACAGATAAACTGCTTCTTTCTTTATTTTTTGTTCTTAATTAAAGGGCAAGGGTATAAACATCATTCTAGAGGAACTTAACGCCATAATTGGATGTAAACCATCCATAGAGACCTTATGTGTAAATTTATTAAAGGTTAGAATTCCAATGGTAATCTTTGCGTTGAAAAAAATATATAGAGACCCAACTGATACAAATTGCAAAGGTTGGTAAACAAATGTGAAATTAACTCAATGGCAATCTCTCTCTCTCTGTCTTTTTTTTTTTTTTTGACTGGGTCACTGTAAAAGAAGATATTATATTACTGTCCATATATTATGGTACGTTTGAGCAAAGAAAGAGAAAATATCTGGTACTTCAAAAGTACTGTAATATCTCAAACCAATCAGCAACCCATATATTAGTTCAATAGTCTCAAAAATAAAGCCTAAAAATGCGCGTATAGGCTTTTCATTAGCTTGAAGTACTATATTTTTTCGCAAAGAAAATGGGCAACCAAATTGAGTGTTAGGTAGTCAAAGTAAGTCAACAAAACATACTTTATCGGGAACATTTTTCTGTTATTGTATTTATTTAAGTCAAGTTTTAACCACTTGATATGATATGTCTATGGCATAGTCTCGATGTAGCACCATATGGTTCCATATGACAATGTAATATTCATCGAGAGACGCCATATGAGAAATTACAACCATGTGATGTGCATACCATAATATGGTATTAGATTATTTTTAGTAAATGACAGGGGTTCGAGGGAGAATTTGAAAAAAAAAAAAAAGGGAGAATTTGAATAGAAAAATTGTGTAAATTTGGGCTCTCATATATCAAAAAAAATAAAGAGGAATGAGTTGTCATACCTTTTGGAGCTCCACTAGGGATGAACTAATACAACCCATTTAAGGTGAACTGGGCCGTAACAAATTCAGGTCGCTTAGTAGGTACTGGGCTAAGCCCATGAGATCCATGCAGGGATGAATTGGTCCTCTGTTTTTTCCAAGATTGTGTGTTGATACACTTATCTTTAAACTTTATGTTTTTATTTATTTATTTTTTTTAAGTACACGTACAATTTGTAGTAAAAACCATAAAAATGCATATAAAATTACATTTAAATGAAATTCAGCACAAATCGAAACAAGCAAACCAACATATGAATTGAACTTGGGATTTCAAACTTCCACTGACTAGTTGTTAACCAAAAAAACAAGTAAATAAATCAATAAAGAGGAATTTCTATTGATTAGTATGCAGCGTAGTTGATGATAGCTTTTGTTTGCCCATTTTCATTCAAATCAAGAAAGAAAAATGTGTGAATAAGCCATTTGTCTCCCAATTTACTCCTACGAAAATTTTGGGACAACATAAATTGTTCACTCTCTCAAATAGAGGTAATCCTAAGTAGAAAAATCAATTATTTCTTGTTCATTTCAAGAGAGGATAGAGAGAGACATCTAATTAAGTTCTTTCCGTACCCATTGACTAAGAATGGAAATTATATTATCAAATTCTCATGCATGCCTTTATCCGTATACAAGGATCAAGGGGAAAAAAAGGCTCTCTCTTTGTAGCAGTACGAAAACTTGACTCGTTTTGTAGCAGTACGAAAACTTGAATTTAGTTATCTAACTAATCAACAGTAGGGCAAAACATATATTCTATTAGAGAACGTACTTATTCTATGAATAGATATATGAAGGACTTAAAACCGTACATTAAAACAAAAACCAAGAACAACGGGCACAAATTCTCCAACTCATTGGTAATTGTTTTTTATCTAGTTGTTATGGGATTTACGTATGCTTTTTAACTTTATTGTACTTAATATAATAATGAGATTATTGAGAAACAACTGTCTTTTCTTCCTTTTTGTGGTGAGAGTGATAATTAAAGTTAAATGCTAATTTATCAAGGTTTTGCCCGAGTCAAAAAGCAAAGGAAAAAAACACATATCACGAGTCCCCGTGCCAAGGGCTCATGAATTATGTGAACCTCTCACTTTTATTAAATGCCTTTTTTCTCAAAGTAGATAGCGTATATACTATGTTATATATAACACGGGACAAAGTCCTATTTCAAATTGTTATATAACCGAAAAAATATGTGATTATTTTATGTTGACATACACAAATACACTATTGCTTAAGCTAAAGAAATAGGGATGACCGGTGAACAATCTAATCAAATGAAACCCGATGAGACAAGTGTAAAAACTAGGCGCAGAGGTTGCAAATCTCGCCCTAAACTGGGGAAAAGGGGGGACGGGGAATGGTGGAACAAGGCTAAGAGAAAACTAGAAAGGGCGAACCTTGTCCCTTATTGAGATGGACATAAAGCATCGCATTCCTTTTCTAATGTAACAGTTTATAGCTCGATCTATTTCATTAGCCGCTTTGAAGCATCGCATTCATGTTATTGCTTTACTCACACAAAAGTTACATCCAGATTGATGCCATCTCATTGTCATCATTTAAAAAAGTGCCTATCGTCGGATAACCTTTTCGTTTTTTTGGGTGGCACAAACATGTTCAAATGTTCGCAAAACAAGCAAAAGTAGAAAACTAAAGTCTAAGGCTAGTTCTTTGCATTTGTTTAAGTAATCATATTGTTTTGTTTTAAGAACTCAATGTGACACGCCCGCTCTCAGTACTTCTAACTTACTAGAAGTGTAACGTGCGCCAATGATAAATTTCAACTAAAACTAGAATTTACCGTCAAGGCTCATGAATATACTACTTATTCAAAAAAATTTCGACAGCATCTCCTCTAATTTATAAACAAACTAACCTGCCTAATACCCAACATAAACTCAAATACACTTCATAATTAATGATTCCCCAATGCCAACACATCAATATTCTACAAACTATAATTTCTCATTATAAGCAACATCACTTCATAGATCAAGTTTACCAACACCTCACAACATAAGAATCATAACTTTTCTATTTATAACACTTCACTTAAGAAGAAATATACTAAAACTAAGTAGAACTCACAACAGTTACCCCAAATGCATGCTAATAAACTTAACATATCCAAGTATATAAATTATAATAAGACAAACTCTATAACAATTTTGTTTCATCAGATGGTGGCTCAATTATGGAAATAGCAAGCTCGATTCCTGATGTGTTGCCTAAACTCCAATTGCCACCTGCTAAGAAAATCATTTAGAAAATACTTGAGCTAACTAGGCCAGTGAGTGGAGTTTTTAAATAATCATACTTTCAAAAATCATAATATAACTTTGCAAAATCTCGAATATTTAACATTCATAATTTGAACTCAATTCCAGTATAACATGAGCATTTATAAAATCATTACATATTGGAAAATATCATGAACATCATTTCATTCTAATAATCATCATAAAATTCATCAACTCGAATTCATCGCACAACGAAACATTTCTAGAATCATTGTCATTCTTGTAAGTATCATGAAAATCATTTCTTTTCAAGATCCTTATAGAACTTTCTCCAAAGAGTATCCAACATTACATGATCATGATACAAGTCATGCGCGCGTAGATACCAGCTTTGGTCATAGGTATCTTATGACCCCTTCGCCCTAGGCGGCACAATTAAACAGCTTGAGTCACGGCTAGCACATAGGCCCCTTCGCCTGGGCGGAGTTCATTTAGTCAGCTTGAGCCATAGAGCTCTTCGCCCGTAGGCAGCATATCATTTGGTCAGCTTGAACCGTATAGGCCCTTTTGCCCGTAGGCAGTATGATCATAAACATAAGATTCAAATTGAGGGTTTTTATACATCATAAATCATGTTTCAACTCAAACATTTCTTTAACATCATGAGGCATCATTTTATATAAACATTCACATGAATTTTTCTAAAGAAAACCTCAACTTTTGTGAACTTTTGTAGAAATACGTTATCATCGTAAAACATTACAAGTTCATGTGAAATTAAAGCATAATTCAATTTTTATTTAAAAAGAAAAGAAGAGGAAATGTTCTACTCACCAGCTAAGTAGCATCATTTCATTTATCACTTCCTTTTAGTCCTTAACATTTCCTGTAACATTACATAAAATTCTATTTAATATTCAAATTTCTTTCTAATACACTTCTTCTATCTTAAGTATTCACACTTTTACATATTTTCAAGTATAGTTTCATTTTCCACATTTTCCCCTTTTTCACTTGTTTCTTTCTATTCAAAGAAATAAGATTCAAGTAGATATTTTTCTAAATCCTTCATTAGTCATATTGCTAATCACAATTTATATCCTCTCTTAATTTCACCCAATTCCTCAATCACCATGACATTATTCCAATAGGTCATAAAACTAACTTATTGAGACAAGACTTAGTTCAACTTTTCAACAAGGATTGTTAAGTTTTCCCTATTTTGACAATGACCATTCAAAACCATTTTAAAATCACAAATAGTGTCATATGCTTATAAAATTTTGCGAGGAGGTAGAAAATTCATATAAATTCATCATATATGAAAGTAAGCCCCACTATACCAAAGTATTTTTCCACCTCCCAGAAATTCTATTCTCGGGTAAACACTGACCAACCTCACAAAAATGTCATAAAAACTTCTACCGGTCTCCAAATGGTGTCATTCTAATTTTGAATGATAGACAACTCATAAAAGATCATTTTTCAACTTGTATCTTGTTAAAATTTTACCTATACTATCATTTATGACCTTTAAAATTCGAAGGGCAAAATAGCATATATGTTGATCCCATGCCAAAAGTCATCTCATTAAATTCATACATGCATACTTAGCTTGCCAGAATTCCATGTTAATCTCTTATGCTTCCATCAATGATTTCACTAGGAAAATCTCATACCAAGCATACACTTAAAAAAAGCTAAATACATGCAACTTATACCTACCAATTCATTATTTTTCCCCCTTTTCTTTAATCCATATTTACACACTTAATTCTATAAAATCACATTAACTTCGTAATATTCCATTTAGTTCCAATTCACCATTCCATTTCAATTAAATTCATGAATACTAAGATTATAAGTCATACTCAATTTCCTGAGAATTTCCATCTTGATAGCCCCAATAACACTTCCATTAAAAAATTTCAGCTTTAATTCCCTTTCAAAACTATGATTTCATACACTAACTTTATATTATTCTTTTTTAATTTTCACATAAATTCCAATTTCATGTATAAGATTTATTACGTACCATTTTAACCAATAGAAAACCAAATCAAAATCAACTATTCAATTCTCTAAATATTTCTCTAAATCAACCTCAAAACTCTAACCCAAAATCTCATGCCATTTACATGCTTCAAGAAATTCAAATAAATCTAACTCATATCAACAAACTCAACATTTCCCCTTTCAGGATATATTATATCAAGCTATATATATTAAAAACCCCAAATCAACATAACATGGAATTAAAGCTCTACTTTAACTTACCTCTTGAACCAAGCTACCATAAAAGTTCAAGTTGATCAAGAATTCCCTTCCAAAAATTCATGGCTACCTTCCTCCTTTTTTTTTTCATGGCTTGATGCCTTATCACCCGAAGCCCTCTCGGTTTCTCTCTCCCTCTCTCTTCAATTCTAGATTCCTCCAGATTCCCCCACTCAAAACCAATTTGATATTTTGCATTTATATTGTCATATTTGTTCATTAAACCACCAACTTCTAGTTTTACTTCATTTAGGTCTTTAACTTCATGCAATAATTCATTTAATCCATCAACTTATAATATAATTCCATACAAAACCCAATTTATTTAATTGCTTAAATGGTAACTACAAAAATTAAATTAATCCATTTTGGTCCAACTTTGACATTGGCTTAACATATTACGCCTTTGACTTTACTAGGTAAATGTTGAACTTGAAAATAACGAAGCTGGTTGTCACACAACGCTTAATGCACTTTGGTAGGTTAAGGGTGAATCACTAGAGTAAATGCCAAAAGTTTCAAATTGTTTTATTAGGGAACATTGGAGCTGTTAATTATTGATTTTGTTCACCTAAGGTCCCCCCTCATACCTTAATATAAGTTCCGCCTATGTAGCAGACTCATAGCCCACAATTTCTTTGACAATTTAATAATCTATTAATATATAAAGACACTTAAGTGTCTTCATTTTTTTCCGCCCATTTGCTTTACGGTCATTCTCGTGGTAAATCTTTTCTATGGTAAATGTTTGATTTATGGAATGTTTTTAACTTTTTTTATTCCAGATCCGTCTGCAACTTTTTCACTTCTCAGCCTTCCGCGTTTTTCTTTTTTGTGACTATGGTATGTCTTTGATTACGATAAATCGTGTTCTAATATTCTTTAGTATTCAAAATTATTGTTGTAGAGGCTAAGCTGTACAGCTTTGGTTACTCTTTCAATTTCTTTTCATTTATTTTATTCCATAATATATATAAAATGGCTAGACTGATACAAACTCTAATAATTACCATTTTTTACTAAATAATGTATTTAGTAACTTATTATGACAATTTAATCTAGAGCCTTATATTGATACCGTTGTATGAAAATTAGATCTCCCCCCTTTACATTTGATTATTCAAATGTATAAATGTGGAAGAGAGGACCATATTGAGGTTTAATTGATAATAGTACTACCAATTGCCCAAATACCATATTATGATAAAAAGAATATTATTTTTCTTAATACTAAAATAGGAAGGGAAAGAAAACTTGATAGTATTATTTCAAGCCAACGGGTTTGTGCAAGATAATTTTTGTGAACAAGTTGACATATGGTATTATTTCAAGTTGAAATAAGTTGAAAATTTGATGCAGAATAATACTACCTCATCTTTGTGTTTTAATTTTTTTCATTTTTTAAAAACTTTTGATACGTAAAAAGCCTTTCTGGGTGTTTGTTTTAATAGTATAATAATAATTTGTCGGTAGGTTCTAATTCAAATTTTGTATGTCTGTAGTCAACGAGTTTTTGTAATGATTACTCGATTCTACCAATTATTCTTTTCCCCGTCACCGTGACCTTCCTCTTTCCCCTTTTCATATTTTTAATCTGAGAATATTTATGTCATTGGTAACTTTGCAGAAAGGCTGAATAATCAAGAAAGTGAAAATCTAAAGTTGAATTCTCAAAGTAAGAGCTTTATGGTTGAGTGGAGCAATGGTAACATTGATAGATGTAGAGATTTGTTTTGAATATAAATTAGTGCTTTCCAATTTTTCAATAATTTATAAAATTATCATTGATTAAGATAAATATTAATGTTCTTCACTTTTATTTTCTCTTTGTCAATTATTGTGTTTTGATGTGATCATGTTGACTATAAAATTTTCTATGTCAGTTTTGATTTTGAAGCCCGCTATAATTTAAATTTCATACTTATTTGATCTACATATTAATGGGTGCTCACAATTTCTCTATATAGCTGATGAATTTTGATACAATCTTTTTTGTTTGTAAATTATAATATGTAGATGCTTATATTTTTTGTTGACAAATTTCATTCAAGTAAAGAGATGATATTTAATTGGCTATTGGTAGAAAATGAAGGTGTATTTTAAGCCTTACTAATAGTCATTGTAGAGTACTAGAAGAATGGTGAAGGTATGAGCGTTTGGGGTGGTAGAAATAGATGCCTATATTTTATCTTGGAAAGCCAAATGCATAATCTATATATTATAATTATGGGTTAATTTGATTAAATTTTCTCCTTTAAATATTTGATCATTGGTCCTATTTGATTTATATTTTCTTCTTTTAGATTTTTGTAAGGATGCAAATGTTAATTTATTATTATGCAACTGTTAAATTGATATATTTTTACCAATTTTTTCTACTTGTGCAATGCACGGGTGTGTTAACTAGTTATTATTAATATTAATTCAACTAACAAATCCCCAGCTCCAAAATCCCACGCGATTGGTATCCTAAACAATTAAAAGAGTGATAGAATTATTTTTTTATTTTTTAAATGAAGAATTTAACAATAAAAAAAAACCCCATTCCAACACCCCCCGGCAAATCTCACTTTCTCCTCTGTTGTCTGTGTGCAAACCCCCAAAAATCCCTAACCCAACTTTAAATCAAGGCTTCAATTTGGTGCAATTATCCTGTCGTATTGCTCCTTTCGTGTTAACATTGGGAGGTTCTGTGTGCTAGAAATGGCAGAAAGCTTGCAGACATCGTTGCAATTTGCTTTCTTAGTCCTAAACAGTGGGTAAAACACATTCTAATAGTGGGTAAAACAAATTATTTTAATAATTATTTGAATTAATAATAATTATTGAATTGTTAAAGAATTTGTGGGCCATGAGTTTGCCATGTAGGCGGACCTTATATTAAGATATGAGGTCTAACCTTAGGTGAATAAAATCGGTTAACTATAAAGTTTGTTTAGGAAAACTACGTATGGTCTTTCCATCTATATGTTTTGGGTGGCACCATGTCTTTTTATTTTACAACTAATGAGTACGTGCATTGCACGTCTTATATAAAAATATTTATATGCTCTTGTATTTAGAGTAATAATATTGTTGTGAACTTTATTGTGATAATTGATAAAAATATAAAGAAAAAGAATGATATGGGAATTATGCCAAGTGACATCTATCTTAGAATAAATCAATAAATCAACATATTAAGTTGGACATTCAATAAAAAAGTGATATGAGATCGTATTCAGTTATTTCTTTTTAAATTCTATCATTTCTAGAATAACAATATAATATGTACTTATATGTATTTAAGCATTAAACTAAATTATAATTAATATACGCAACATACAAAATTGATTTGTAAAATGAAGTAACTTTTAAAATTGTAAGATACAATTTATTCATTAGGTTGAAGTATAATAAAAAATTAAATTCCTAAATAATGTTAAAGTTTAAAAGACAGGAAAAGAAGAAAATAAAAAAAGTTAAAATATGAAAAGTTAACATTAATGAATTGATTAAACAATAATAATATAATAAATAGCTAAAAATAAAATTAACTAAAATTTATATAAGTAGAGATATAAATGTAAATTTAAGAAATAAAATAGGGGTGAAAGAGGAAATCAAAAGTTCCCCCTATCCCTTCTTTTGTGCGCGCGTGTATAGATTAGATTTATTTTAATTTCCATGTCAATATGTATCCATGTATATGACTGCATGTGCTGTATCGATTATTTTTCTATTTTGATACATGGGATGAGTTCTTGAACTACTGTGTAATCATTACTATAAAGATAATCTCATATTAATAGATTGTGACGACACAATAGTACTCAAAATTATTACAGATTAAAGAAGGTTAAAGAGTAGAACTTTAACAACGAGAGAGTATTGGGTAATAGATTGATGCATCTAGAAGGCAAAAGCCGTAAAAAATGTGATCGTTTAAAGACAATAATAAATGTATGTCAATCCAACTATTCAAAACAACGAAAAAAATAAGAATCAACTCCATTTCACAATCTCCAAACGTAGATACGGTAAAAGTACAATATTGCTTAGTCTTCATTTTTAATAGCTTTTTTGACACATTGCATAAGAGGTTAAACATCAAATAAATATTGAACTAAATTAAAGTTCTTAGATATGATGGCATTTTATTATGGTTTTAGTAGCTAAACCTGTACTTTTCTGGAATTGCTCTCTCCAGTCGGTCATCAGTTATATTTTATCATGAAGAAGACTGAATATTCTTTTGTATACTGAGGGCTTATTAACATGTGCGCATAACAATACTTTATTTGTTCGAAAGTATTACGAATATATATGTCATTATTAGACTTTTGCTATATTTACAATTTTTTTTTTACATGCATGTGTCATCATTCCATTTTTTCACACTACTTAAAAATCAACTCGCAGTCCAATAGTTGTGAAAGATTGTCTTAAATGCGTGCACAATTTGTGTTCAAGTAGTATTTTCCTTATTACAAATAGAGAGGATGGGTGAGCAGTGTGACTCGAATCTAATTGAGTAAAGTTGCTGATAAAGAATATACCTCTGTCACGCTCTCAAATTTATTACTTTATTTTTTCGTATTATCAGCTATTTACGATAGCAGAAGTGTTTGAGAAATAAATCTCGATTCAAAATTTGAAAGCGAGACTTTATAAATACAAGTTAAACACTATTATACATAATATCATACTATTATAACTTTACAATAACTATTGCGGCCACCCACAACAAAACATCGGTCATACACCAAAATCTCGATTATATACATGTATCTTCTCCATCTTTGAGATGATTCGGCCACAAAGCTTCTTAATTCAATACCTACAGTGTTGTTAGATGGAATGAGGGGTGAGTACAATGTACTCAATGAGTAACAAAATATTTTGATTCACTTTTGATTTAAGAAAGAAAATCATTGAATGCACAAAGCCTTTATATGCACAAGAGGGCCTTATCACTAGTTAAACTACTATTTGTGGTGCGTACACGATTCAAAGATTTAAAATGACCAAGATCACGTAGTAAAGCCATAATACCATAAAGATTACCACATAGCCAAAATAACAAAGATCACGTAACGTGGTCATATTACCAAAAAGCAAAACAAAATGTGTAGAGCATTAACATGTGATTCAGATCTAATAAACTAATTTCTTTGCATAATGACGATCCATCAAAAATCTATGCATATCTTATGAAAACATTATAAATAAAAGAAAGAGAATCAAAATATCAGTTACTCACCTTTTGATTATCCAAATATTTCTTTAATGCTAAGTAAAAAAATGCCTTTAAAACCTTGATATTCCTCACCCAAAGTGGTTCTTTAGGTTGGAATCCTCTATATAGGGAAATGACATTTTTTTCAAGTGAGAAATCAAGTGTTTGATAGATTTTCAGGGTATTTTTCATTTCTACAATTTTTTTGAACAAATTTTCTCTTTTACATGTATAGGAAGGGCTTGAGATTTGACTAAAAAGCAAGATATAGATACTTGTGGAGAGAGAGTAAATGGGTTGAGGGTTTTTGGAAACTTTGAGGACTCCTTCACCTATTTATAGTAGATAGGATTTAGTTGTTTTTAATAGAATTTTAGATTCCGCCAATCATATTAGGACACGTGGTGCGTTCGGCACTGTATGTTGATCAAAGTGACGTATCCAAGTGTGGTTCATTTATTTATTGCTCAAAAAATTCTTATACTTTGTGTTATCTTGTAATTAAATCACACTACTTTAATTTATATCAATTAAGAACCAAATTTTTTCTTTAATTGACATGTGAGCAATAATTTTGAGATCTTTCAATATAATTCAAATGATTATAGTCAAAAGTAATGATCACATAATATAATTAAGGATTAAGTTCTTACGAGACGTTACAACCTTACTATTGGATTATCTTATGAGCCACTATTATAAATATATATAGTGATATAATTACCATTACAGCCACCCTAAAAAATTCATTATAGTTTATAGAGAGTAAGAGAAGATTGGAGAATTTAAAAAATAGAAAATCACTCCCTCCTGAAAATGTGCGCTTCCAAAAGAATTCAAACTCTTGGAAGCATGCTGCAGATAAATGGGCCCAGTTGCAGTCTAGATTTCCAGTAAAAAATCAAAAGGCGGACCCACTGTACATTATAATATGGAGCTCTACGGACCTGTGCGCTTTGGACCGGATATGAAGCCCATTAAGCCCATCATTAAGCCGTGACTAATTATTACCATCACAATCCTCCAGTCGCGGGCCCCACACGCCTTCCTCTATCATTTCGAGCCGCCGGCTCATCAATTGTTGAGCCGATTCCCAACCTAATCTTTTACAATTTTTTCAGGCTGCCATTTTTTTAATTTAAAAAATGGCTGATATTTAGGGGTTGTTTGAAGTTATTTATCCGAATTGAATTATAAAGAGAAATTATAAAGAGGTGAAATGAGTGGTTTAAATTTAATATAAGTTTGAAATTTGTGGTTATAGATGAAAAGTAGTCAAATCAGTGGTCAAATCAGTGGTAGGTGAGATTATAAAGATAAATAATAAAGATGATCAAACACCCCCGTAAAAATATTTAAGGAAGATCAAAGTAATTTCGAATTCGAAGGCGACAAAAAAAAAAAAAGGATAACCTACGAGCATTTCTTACACTGGGGAAAATTTTAAGGAAAAAAGTCAATGAGAAAAAATTAGGGGAAAATATACTTTTAAATAATATAATGTATGTGTATGTGAAGGATATGAATTAATGTGATCTATTTGTTTTACTACACATTTAAATCAAACTTGCATTCTCTTCGAGCAAATTTACCTTGCATTGCACATAGACATGAAAACTAAATTCCATTTGTTTTATTATATATAGATATGAAATTTTGTTCTCTTTTTTTATAACTACAAAAATTTTTTTGGTTACAATTTTTTATAATGTGCCACTTAGTCTCACGCTTACAGTATCTTATTTGTCACAATATTCAATTTTTCCATCTCATATTTTAACAATTATTTTGCTGTAGCGTTAAATTAAACATATGACAAAATATAATTAGTTTGTATAAAATTTGTGAGGATAAGAGTTGGTAGGGAATTCTCTAAAGAAGGGCCAAATTTTGCACCTAACTTTTTCCACCCTCAATTCTATGTACTATTCCTGTGTGTTTGCAAAGTCATTTTATTATATGAAATAATGAGAAATAAGAGAGAGTATGGTTCTATTAGAGAGAGAGAGAGAGAGGGGCTAAATAGTGAAAATTTGTGTGGTGAGGCCCTATAGAATATATGGGTGTGTTTGCAAACTTATTTTAATAAATTAAATAATAAGAAATAAGAGGGAGAAAGGTTCTATCCAAAGGTAAAAAAAAAAAAAAAAAAGAGAGAGAGAGTGTGTGTGTGTGAGATTTCTTTGATCCTCTTTATTCTCTCAATTTTTAAATTTACCTATTATTAATTTGACATTTGATTTGACGATTGTTTAATTATAACCATATATTTCACATATTTTTATATTTTCAATACACATTCTACTTTTCTCTTCATTATAAATTATCTAAATAAAAAGCGTCAAACAATAATAAAAATTTGTGCAATGAGGCCCTATAAAATATGTTGAATATGTGAATGTCACTATGTGAACTTTTTAGACCCGTTTAGTTGGATTTATAAAATCAATTAAGAAAGGAAATTTATAATGAGTGAAAATAAGTAGTAGAAATTTAATTAAAATTTAAAATGTATAGTAATTATTGAGTATTTGTCAAATTAATAGTATGTGAACTTATAAATTATAAAAATAAAATTTATCAAACAGGCCTTTATTTTAAAGTGGAATGGTTTTGTGGAGAAAAATTTCGCTAAATGCTCTAGCAGTGAAACAAAAGTAATTCACAATTCTCTAGAAAAAGCAGGTTAAAAAAAACAAAAAAAATGATGCAGTGGCCGGGAGTCCCAACACAACTTACACAAGCTGCTTTTCAAAGTTTTCACATTTCTCTTCCTCAAGAAAAGTTCACACTTCACATTCAAAAATCTTCAACCTGCACCCGCTCTGCTCTGCTCTGCTCAATCATGCCACTTCAACCCCAATAATTAATTTGACATCGCACCATTTTCTCCTCTTTGCTTGATATCCTTTGGTCACTTAGCCCTTGTTTGATACTCTTTAACAAAACACATTATAATCTCATTTACCACTGATTTGACTATTGATTTGACAATTACTCATTTATAACCACAAATTTCAAACTTCTATTAAATCTACATCACTCATTTCACCTCTTTATAATTTCTCTTTATAAATCAACTACCATAAATTGAATCAAACATCCCCTTATTAAAAGTTGATTCTTGTTCAGACTTCTGCCAAAATTTCCATCTGGGCTTCTGTTTCTGCTGTCAACAATGGAAGCCACATCTCCCATTTCTGTGCAGCAAACCCTCAATCTTCAGGATCAAACTCCTGAGTTTTCCCCAAAGCCGTCGCCTTTGAAGAAAAATTTTGTAACTTCTTTAATGGAAGCTGCCACTCTGAGGACTCCTTCCTTCAAAGAAGATACATACTTCATTTCCCAACTCAAGACATCTGAAAAAAGGGCTCTTCAGGAGCTCAAGGATAAGCTCATGGCTGCCTCTAATGGGCCTGATTCTATGTGGTGCATCCCCCTTTTGGGAGGGGATGAGAGGGCTGATGTAATTCTCCTGAAATTCCTGCGTGCTAGGGATTTCAGAGTCCAAGATTCACTCAATATGCTGCAAAAGTGTCTTTCTTGGAGGAAAGATTTTGACGCCGATGGCATTGTGGAAGAAGATTTGGGGTTTAAGGAGCTTGAAGGGGTCGTGGCTTACATGCACGCGTATGACAGAGAGGGGCATCCTGTTTGTTACAATGCCTATGGAGTTTTCAAAGATAAAGAAATGTATGAAAGGATTTTTGGAGATGATGAGAAACTCAAGAAATTCTTGAGGTGGAGAGTTCAAGTTCTTGAAAGAGGTATCAAATTACTCCATTTCAAACCTGGTGGAACTAACTCCATCATTCAAGTTACTGATCTCAAAGACATGCCCAAAAGGGAACTCAGAGTTGCATCTAATCACATTCTGTCACTCTTCCAGGATAATTACCCAGAAATGGTTGCCCGCAAGGTAATTTTAATATGAGATTTTATTGTGTTCCGTATTTTTTTTTATAAATTAAATGATTTTAGTTTTCTGGGTTTTGTTGGGGGCAGATCTTCATCAATGTGCCTTGGTACTTCAGTCTGCTGTATTCAATGTTTAGTCCATTTCTTACCCAAAGAACAAAGAGCAAATTTGTGATATCCAAGGAAGGAAATGCTGCTGAAACACTTTACAAGTGAGTATTCTGAATATATCTTGTTTTACCATTTCAAACATTTAAATTATTCATTAATTACCTTTTGTCACTTTCTCCCCTGGATACAAATAATGAAAATCTTTAAATTATCTGTTGGGATCTTTAATGGGGTTTCTCTTTTGTATGCTTCTGTATTGTCCATTCATGGAACAAAAGTTGCTCTTTTTCATCCGCCCCCCTTTATTGCGTCTTGCTATATGTCGGGTTTTTTAGCCAGAAGACTGGACAAGCCGGACAAGATTAAGTTGAGAGTTTCTGTGTTCGAAACATTGCATTTTCAGGTTTATCAGGCCAGAGGATGTTCCAGTTCAGTATGGTGGACTGAGTCGACCCAGTGATGTTCTTAATGGTCCTCCAAAACCAGCTTCAGAGTTCACTGTCAAAGGAGGGGAGAAAGTCAATATTCAAATTGAGGGCATTGAGGTTATATAACATAGGCTATTTGTCATGTTTTACGCTTTTTAGAATGGTTTTGAGAACTTAGAATGATTCTTTATGATGCAGGCTGGTGCAACAATAACATGGGACATAGTAGTGGGAGGCTGGGAATTGGAATACAGTGCTGAATTTGTGCCGAATGCTGAAGGAAGCTACACGATCGCGGTGGAGAAGCCGAGAAAGATTGCTTCCAATGAAGAGGCGAACCACAACTCATTTACAGCCAGAGAAGCCGGGAAAATGGTGCTCTCGGTAGATAACACTGCCTCCCGCAAGAGAAAAGTTGCTGCTTATCGATATCTAGTCCGAAAATCATCCACATCAATCGTGTAGAATCAAGAAAAAGAACCGTCTCTGTTTCTTTGTTCTTTTGTTTCTTTTTGTTCTTTTCCCTTTGTTTCTTTTTACCCGCTTTAATCAATGTCTGCTGGAATGGAGATTGGATACTCTGCATAAATCTACTACTAAATAGTACTGTACTGTTATAATAAATTAATAATATGTATATGTTGTGAGAAAATTCTTTAGCCTAGTGCAAAGAAAAAAAAAGTAACTGATCTTTCTTAAACACTCTCCAGTCTTCCGAAAAAATGTTGAAGTACCTAGTAACGAATGCTCGTCTTGCCGTTGTTTAACTTGCGTCTCGACCCAATTTGAGGTGGGTCAGAAGGAGCGACTTTGAGGCAAATGTGTCTGCGGAGAGGGTGGAAAGCGATCAGAAACCAATCAAATAGGTTGCTTGTTTTCAAATGTCTCTGTACTGAAATACGCATGCTTTTTTGGGGAAACGTGAAAGAGGAAAGCGTAATGGAGGGGGAAATTGACTGAACAGAATCTGGGCATGCAAGAAATTTTCAAAAGGAAAAAAACACAGGTCTGGTGTGGGGGCTCCTCTGTTTGTTTGCAGGAGGGTTTTGATGAGATTTCTTCCATCTATGGTCCCTTGCTTTTTTTTCAGGAAACAAACGCTTTTCCGTTTGCCAGAATGATTATTATGTTTCATCGCCTGATTTGTTCAGCAAGCTGGATTAGTGACTTTAACGAGGGACACCAAAATCATTATCTATGATTAACAATGTAACATGGGTTGGCTTAGTACCAGCATCATTCATGTCTTTTTGTCAATTAAGGATAACGATGGATTACGCGTTGAACACGATATGATTTAAAATTTTGATTCCCCACTTGGCCTACAAGCTCAAATTTTTGCTTTCGCCATACTCGAACTCTACCGTGCTTGATTGGACCCGTAAGATATTAAAGTTGAGACTTAGAGTAATGTCTTGACTTGTTGATATAGACAATGGTCGATAATTCTCTTTTCCTAACACTATTGTTCGCGACTCATCAATCCATGTATAAGTTAAGCAGGCATGGTCAAGTCAAAAAGTTTGATTAATTTTTTGGAAAAAGAGGATTACAAGGGCATGGGCACAAGGCTCTTTTATGTGGAAACCAGAGGTTTCACTTTTATGGTATTGTACTGCACTAGCCTCTTCTGTCCAAAGCTTCCTCTTTTGATATCTTTTCTTGGACGTTCAGAAAATTGGTACCCATTTGTTTGGTTGTTCAAATGTAACGTCATCTCTTCTTTTACCAGATTTTCAAGAATCTTTCATTAAAGCTCTTTCTATACAGACTTTGTAGTTGGGCTACTTAAACAGAACAATGGACAATGGATCAATTGGGCTGCTTCTTTGTGATTTTTCATTCATTAACAAGTCACTATAGAGTGGATTTATTTCTCAAGAGACACTAAGGTGGGCTTTCCATTGAGATGCACTCAGTTCTATCCAATGAGTTGATTTTACCTTGAAAATTGAAGTATGGCATCGTTTCACATTGATTTTCACGGTAGGTTATACTCTGTAAGATGGTATGTTCGGCGTAAAAATTAAGTATTTCTCATATTTTACCGCGCGAGTGAACATTTCTCTCCCGGGGTTGTAGGGGTGGAGCTCCTAGGAGAATATTTCCTAGGTATTGCTGAATTTTCACATATGTATTTGGACACACTAATTTCCATTAATACAAAAACTGCCATTTTCTCTCCTTGTAATTGTCTATTCACAACATTTTTAATTTCTTTTTGAAATATCAAAAAATACTGTACAATACACAGCATATCAAGAATCCCACAACCAATGTGTAACCAAAATAGAAATTAGAAGAAAAGAAGGAAAAGTTTTAATTTGTCAGAGACATAAAAATTGCTGCACTCCAAGGAGAGTGCATATTCCATGTTATCCAACACGTGATTTCTTTCTATTTTGAAGGATTTTTTTTTTCTTTTCTTTTTACACTTGAGATGTTATGAAAACAGCCTTTTTTTTTTTTTCCCCTCTTCAAGAACCATTTGCTTATTCTCAAGCAGTCGTCACTAACACTAATACTATTTTCATCTTGTGCTCTTTCAAATGCTTACAGACTTTGATCAATTCACTTGAGTCTCCATCAGTCTCCAACCTGATCAATTTTCTTTTCTGTTCTTCTCTTCCGAGCCCGTTGGGTCATGGAATCCTTCCGATCACCTCCAACCGGAGCAGCTTCCGGGCTTTCTTCTACTTTACAGTTCAAAACTGTGTCAAGCCCGTCATCCGTTATCGGCTGTCCGTTATAAGTAACTGCTCCAAGTTCTGTATGATTCAAGCTGAGTTCAGTGACTTCTGACATGGACTTGGTTAACATAGGTCTCGGGCGTTTGAAGAATAAGCATATAACGGCACAATCGTCCACCTTGGCACACGGATACTTGTATCTCCAGGCTCGATTAGCTTGATCCACCAATAGTTTAGCCGCCACAGCTCGGTTCTTGGCTGAAGCCACGATACGTACTACATCATTGTTCTTTAACACATCCCATACCTGAAAAACACACAAGTATCTCAGACTTTTCGCTCTTCTTAATCGTGTCTAGTCCTGTACAGCAAAAGTGCTACTCACCCCATCGGTTGCTAAGACAACGAATTCATCTCTTTGTGTCAGCTTTCTGTAAGTCACTTCCGGGGTCGAGATGAGGCCAAAATCTTTTAAGCAAAAATCTCCAAAAGCTCTTGCCATTGCAAGACCAGGACAATCTTCATCAGGCATCCATATTCTGTACACATTTGGTTCTTTCTCCATTGCCAAAACTCTACCTTGACAGCTTGTAATTCGTTCTCTTTCAGCTGATTTAACGCATACACACACAATATTAGACCGAAGAAGAAATCAATCATAGAAAATGAGAAATAAAGAAAGATACCAACTTGGAAGATTTGGTTTCAGATCGACTGTGAGTTGCTCAGCAACCAGTTGATCTTGGTCGTCCCGAGTGCAAAGAACAGCGCGAGAATCCCCTAAGTTTGAGATAACAAGGTGGTCACCCTGAAAAATTAGCAACGATGTCACGGGGAGAGAGAATTTTACCCCATTCTCGAACTCGAGTTATCAATCATCAGTTAATAAACCTTACCTTTCTAAATACAGACACTGAGGTGGTTCCACTGCAGTAGCTTTCGACTGCTGAATCGCCCTCAAGTTCTTCATCCATCTCCTGGAAAGACCGTGTTATTCTATCTTTCCACATCGAGAACAATGAATTACTATTGCCATTTTTCCCATCAGCATCTGAACCACCATGTTTCCCCCCAACATTTGACTTGGAATACGCAACCGAAATTTTTCTTGGCAAAATATCGCGTACATAGCGCGCCACCTTGTGGCCAGAAGGACCATGTCCGTCAAATACAGCACAAAAGAACGCGTCTTTTGTCCCCAGATAGTTCTGCACCCGAAATCCAATTGAATCACATCAGAATAATAACTATTTTAAAACCAAAATCATTGCCAATACAATACAATGAATTACATTTTGCAAAAAACATGATAACACACAAGATTCACCCTGAGTCAAAATGATGGAAAGGAAACAATATATCGAAAATTATATATGGATAAAGATCAGATCAAACCGGGGATTTTCAGGACAGGAAAAGGGAAATCAAGAAACCACAGCCAAATATGTAAAAAATTAAACGGAGATCGGAAAAAGGAGATGAGAAATAACAAAAAGAATACCTCCCAAACAGTCATGGCATCTTGGTTGGTCCCCTTCTTCCCCTGCTGAGTGTACATAGATACAAATTTAGAAGATCCTTGATGCCTAATCTGTGCCCCGGCATGGCCTCTAAACGTAATATCCTCATTTTCAACCTCTCTTTCCTCTTCACGATTCTCGACATAATAACTCTGAATATGACACGAACAACATTGTCCCATATTGCTGCCCTCTCCTGAATTCTTATCTCCCTTTTCTCTCTTTCTTGTCTGAAAAATTTGAATCAAGGAAGAAGAATCAGGATTCTTAGGGGCAGCAAATGCATGAAGAGGAAAAGGAGGAGAACTTAATGTAATAGAGGAGGCCTGCCTGAAAAACTTTTGAACAAGTTTTTACAAAGAAACGTTAACAACAACGTCGTTATAGATCAAACGTTGTTTAAAAAAATTATCAGTGGTTGGATCAAAATGGGGTAATATAATCAATGCATGCAAAGAATGAGAAGAAGGGGGTTGACAAAATAGCCATTCAATGACACATTCATGCCACAATGGCGTATTCTGCCCTCAAATTTTACTCTCTCTTTAATCACAATCCTTTTAGTATTTCTTTAATGCCTATTTTTGGGTAATACTTTTCGCCCCTACTTTTTTAATTTACGTACATACAGAGAGAGCCACGGACTAGGAAGGTGTTCAAATCTTCTATTTATAGCTGTTTCTCCAACCCTTTATCTAAGTGCATTTGTTGCCCTTTTCGTTTTTCCATTTTCCCCAACATCTTGACTATGTCGGTTGGGGTGAAAAATGGCTAATGCCACGACCAGGCACATCTTCTCCGCCGACTAGGACAACATGGTACCTAGCTTTAAAGACACAGCCGGTGCACATACACCAGACGATGTGTGAAGAAGTGCAATATGTTGGGTTGCATGCTGATGTTAGAAGAGATGCAAAGTACAATAATGAACAAAGAAAGCCAATTCAAGATTCTGCTAATTCGTGCAGGAATTTCAAGAATGGATTTGATTAATAAACTCGTCAATTGGAAGTAGAAATCTTTAAGATTGAAATGGATTATTTAAATATCCTCAAAAAAAGAAAAAGAAAAAGAAGAAATGGATAATTTAAAAAGCAAGGCTGAACTTCCAAGTAAGTGCTGCTTAAATTTTACCAAATATGGAATCTTTACCAGAAAAATAGTAATACACGAGAAAAATATTTGGTTTCTTCTCCACAACATCGACCCCGTTAATTAATAACACCAAAACAACGCCCACCATCGTGGTTGTGCACTACCTTAAACAAGAGAAGATTTCGTTCCTCACCGACAACAGAATTATCATGCAGGAAAACCAGTTAATACAAAACCAGACCCAAGCATTGCACCTGATTAAGTGTTCACAATTGTATCAGTTCACCATGAAGTGTTCTAAACATTGTACATGATTCTGGTTATCGAAGCAATTCCATGAAACAGGGTTTACGTTGGCCATCAAGAGACAATATACTGTTTGTCGGCTTGGTCAGTATAAACATAGAACAGTTGAGCTCGTGCCTGCATATATACAAGATTCTAAACGCCACAAGTGCAAAAATCAATACCATGACTGTTGCAAGCACTATGTTTTCAACACAATGAATATCACTTTAGACCACTATGAAGCAGACCGTCTTTCCTCACATCTCAATCTCCATGTCATTCATCCTGATGCTTTCATAACCAAGGGAATAGGGAACTGGCCAAATAATTTGATGAATTTCTTCCATTTGAGCAATCCAATGAAAGATGAATCCAGTAAAAAAAGGTATAATCGTATTAATTTCCAACAAAAACCAAACCGCCATCCCCAAGAGCACAAGCAAGTTACTCATCAGAATCTAGAGGAGAAACTAATGCATATTTTTTTCAAAAAAATGCATAAGAAAAGTCCAAGTTGAATTAATAAAGCACAGCAGTAGGGAGTTTACATGAAATGCTATCATAAAACTCCCGAGTTATTCAACCTCCATCTCCAGACAATCAACCACAAGGAGTCAAAAGCAATGCAGCTAGTTTAACAGAATGCTTAAGCTAAAATGGTACTACTAACTTTTAATTTCACATTCAAAGAGAAACGAAAAGATCATTCTTAGTGAAATCCTGACAGCAGGCTGCTGCTAGACGGATTCCAAAGTTCTAGCATTCCAGAAAATAAAGAGGAAAAATATGAATCTAATATGAACAAAGAGGGTAAATCTCAGCAAATGGAATCTGGTTAAAGCAGATGCAGTTGCTTGACAAGGCATTAGTTCAGAGCAACCAGTACTTCCAATTCATACAATTTCCCAAAGTACTGCCCCTTAGGAATTCAGCCCCAACTTGGTTGTTAGTATAAAACTGTTTTCAGGAAGTTAGTTCTTCATTTAAAAAAATTCCCAGAAAGAACTGTTTTGTCAGCAGTTAGTTCTCCATTTAAAAAAATTCCCAGAAAGAACTGTTTTGTCAGCAGTTCTTTATTCCCATAAAACTAAAACAAAAGAGTGGCATATATATGAAATGCAGTATCAACATACTTTACTAGCAAAGCTTCTTGATTAGTATGCACAAGATATACTTCAATGATTATAGGTGGTAGTTCTTTAATTTCAAGTAGAGTGTTGAGTGACTGCAAACTCAGTAGAGAAAAGTTGAATATGTTACAATCTATGAAAGAGGTTAGAGTTGTGCAACACTAAAGATATTCTCAAAAGCCAGGCTGCACAATAACTGATAAAATTCATCTATGAGTGTAATCTTAAATACATGTGGGATTCAAATTAAACGAGTGATGATACAATAAGTTACAACATTTTAATTTGGAAGCAAAAGGAAAACTGTAAAAACAAGTGGGACAGAGTAACTATTTAGCTATTACCAGTCACCACCACTGATGCACAAGAACTCCACTTTCTCTTAGAGAAGTAAACAGATCCAAGCATTGCCCATATGTCTTCTGGTATTTAGTAGTTCTCTCCCCTGGGCAACATTTCTGCCACCGATTATAATGGCATTCGAGAAAGATCTCATCAATCAAGCATATTGCTCCAGTCTCAAACATCCGAGGAATCAACTCAAATTCAGTCCCTTCTACATCCATCTTCATAACCACATAGTCCCTCTCAGACACTGTATTCTTCAACCATTCAGCAAAATCAAATCCTTGAATTTCATCCACCTCCCCAGAAGTAGAACCACCTGAGTTCTGAACCGGTTGAATCCTCCCCATCCCTCTACCTTTCTCCAGTTTTTTATGAGTAGAGTCTTCGTTGTTGATCTCAAAAAACAAAGTCTCGTTTCTTACCCAAGCTGCATAAGGTAACAATGTGACCCCTTTCTTATACTTGTACTCATCATAGAAAGTCTTATCGGCCTCAATTGCATATATTACAAAAGTTTTGTTTTGCTTTGGATACTGCTTCTTAAACCAACTGACAATGCTTGAACCATAGCTTCTTGCTCCAACATCAACATACACGTACCTCTGTCTGAAACTTACATCAGCCATGGAAGGCAAGTACTTAATATTCTGTATATTCTTCTTCAAAGTAATCCACGGCTTCTTTGGTTCTTCCTCTATTAAAGGCTCTGCTTTACGGATCAATTCTCGCTTATATCCCGGAACTGAGCATTTACTCAAAGAATCAACACTGGGACCTTCCTTGCGGCTCCCAATATGTTCTATATTTCCATATTCACTCACTTTTTTAACAATAATTTCACGAATAAATGGCGTTTTGGAATCAGGACCTTCAATGTTCCTAGTTCTTACCAATTTACAGAAGTGAAACAAGTCAAGAAATGAACTGAAACTGTATTTATCTTTCGTGCCCGTGTGGACAACCAGACACCCTTCGGGTTTCAGCGTCCGGGCAACTTCCACTGCAAAATCTGCTAATTTCGCAGAATTCTCAATCAACCCACCGCCGTAAAAAACAAAATCAAAAGTACTATCCTTGAATGGCTGCTTGAAACTCTTCCCCGAAATTACCAAAGGCTTGAATGCTTTCTTGAAAATCCCAATTGAATCCTCCACACCAATTTCTTTCAAAGCAAAAACGTCTGCACCCGTCTCTGTGTCCACGCAGAGGACCTTAGAACTTGGGCCCAAGAAGCCCTCAGAAATCAGATCTTGAAAGATCGAGGAGTAGAAGCGAACATCCTTCTGAAAACTATCGGTGTTCCAGAGTTCCGGCAGCTTCTTGGGCATCGCCGGCGCCGACTTGCCATTGCTAGAGCTAATCGCGGAGACGGGTTTGGCCCCATTCTCGATGCCGATCACAACATTGATATTTTCCGGCAGCGAAAAGAAACAAAAGTTTCCGAAGTCGCACGATTCCCCGCGGAGAGTCACAACGTATGCAAATCGAAGAGCAATGACAAATAAACCGAACAAAAACAATCTTACAAAAAAATTCCTCAGAAAACTGGGTTTCCCTCCAGTCGAATGCATCACAGAAACCCTAAGAAGAAATACAAAAATAAACAAATAACCCTTCTCTTTTATCTAAATTTCAAGGATTTACGCGTATCCCCCAGTTGAATTATCGCGAACAGAATCGGGCACTAGTATGGTTAGCACCGATCAAAGAACAAATTGGGCAATACGAAAAGAATGGCAGATTCAAGAAAAACGAATAGGCAAAACAAGAACAAGAGAACATGATTCGAATCGATAATTTGACGGGGGGGAAATTTCACTCTGGTGTGCTATAACTCCTTCTCATAGTAAACTATATCCTTTTTCTACTGAAAGACACATGTAGAGAGAGTTCTCGAAGAAAACCAACTGCGGACGAAGACGAGGGGGCAGAAAATGGTGGGTTGGGTAATGGGTGGAATGAAGAAAGAAATGGAACGAGAATTTGTGCTCTAAGTTGACACCCTTCTTATCTTAAATAACGATATTGCCCTTCGCCAGCTGGAAATTTCATGTTCCCGTTAGGATGATTCCCCGTTAATTTCGTTGCTTTCTGGGAAACTTTTTTTTGGCCTTTTTTGTTACAAGTGACTGTGAAGGGAAGTTAGCACTTCTTTTTATGGGTCAGATTGACAACAAGCCTGACTATAAAAAATCAGTCACATGAAGGCTGTTTTTTTCTTTTTTTCTTTTTTGTCGTCAGTAGTCCCTCAAGAGTCTAAATCTTATGACTTTAAAGGGAAAAAAAGAAGAAATTAATAGTGTAAGTAGTGTTTTAAAAAGTGTGTCTAGGCTTGAAGCGCGGCTTTCACGCTTCGTTTTTAGGTTAAGTGGTAAAAAAATCGTTGACCGCCTAAGCTCAATTAAGCGCTCTTAGGCGCGCCTAGGCGGTCAACACAAACCGTTGACCACAATTTTTTTCAATATTGAACCCTTAGTCACATTTTAGTCATTTCATAGCTGATGGTATAAATAACAATATTAGGGCTTTTTTTCTTATTTTGGGCCATTTAATAACTAAAAGTCTAAAACTCAATAATGTTAGGCCCATAAGACATTGTCATTATAACTAATAATAGTAGGATTCATCCACATTTTACCTTTTGAAAATACTAAATTGTATAATATCTTTTAAAATTATAGTGTAGATATAATATTTATGTTTTTAGATGTGTTTTTCAATCTAGTATACACCATTTTAAATATTTAACAGCTTTAGATTCATTAAAAATTAAAAAAATAAAAAATCTAAAAATGCTTTTTAACGCTTAAGCTTGAAAAACTTGAAGTTTTGGGTCGATGCTTTTCCGCGCTTCACGCTTTTTAAAACACTGAGTGTAAGTATAATTTGAAATCGAAACCTTTACAGAAAATCACAGTCGAGAATTGATTGCAATTCTCAATGGAATTGATTGGTAACAATTTACAATAGAGTAATGCTATTTATCTAAACTAGATACTGGTCTACAGTCTAGTTAATATTTTTTCATTTGATGATAATCATAAATATATAGAGGCACTCACTCATTCATTATTCAATGAGAAATTGTCAAATAGACTGAGACTCATTTCCAATTTAAATAAATATTATTATTTTTACGATGATGTAGCATTATTTTGCTCCAACTATTATTACTAAACATGAATTAATTTAAATCTTTTTTCATTCAAAAAAAAATTTAAAGTATTTTTCAACAGTTTATAAAATCTATATGTGGTTTTAGATATATATCCTTCAGGTAACAATAAGTCAGATTGATATCGTTAAGTCTATAAACTATTAACTATAAAAACATAAGTCCATATTTTTCTTTAAGTTACTTTAAAGACACAAAAACGAAATCGTGAAAATGTTTTGAAAATTCAAAACTAAGAACTGAAATACAAAGATAACGCAGCGTTAAGTGTTATTTAAAATATAATAACAACTTTTGTAATGGTTATTTCTGAAAATCACTCAAGACTCGAAATTTACATCAGCACTCAGTATAGTTGACGAATGACAATACTAAACAATATACTAATAAATTAAAAGCCACAAGAAAAGTCTTTTCCAAAAAAATCTATATATATATATATATATTAAGAAAAGAGTGACTTTTCCCGCTCTTTTTCTGACTTTCTAGGGTTTCTAACTCTATAGGGTTTCTAGCTCTATAAGATTTTTGATGATATCATTTAATTTTTTTTTGTATTTTTATTTTTATCTTTTTTTAAGATTATTATACTAATTTTTTTAAATAATACTCACTTTTTCCTTTATTAACCCATATTCGATCGTCAATTCACGGTGGTTTTTTTAGCTAAATATTTTAAATTGGGGATCTGTCACTTATAAAGTCAAACACGAAATTAATTAAGAGTTCTATTTCAAAAAAAGCACATAGTAATTTTCATGATTCGAAAACCTAAGCATAACACGTCTCCAAACTAATAATTTTCTAAAAATTTGTAACATTAATTGTAAATTTCAAATTTTAATAATTTTTTAAAGAAATTTTTATATAGTTATTGTAGTGCAATAATCAATTGATTTTTTTTTTAAAAATTATAGTACTCTAATTTGTCGATTATATAATTAAATTGAAACTTTTTGGTAATTTAAGTCTTACTGTATTTGGAGTTGGATTATTTATTTGAGAGATAGATCGAATATTGATATGGTTGCACTGTAATAGTTGTTCAACAATTTTTATTAAATATTTTATTTTTATTGAATCACTTCAATTGATTTTTATTTATATATATAATTAACTGATACTGTAATTTAAACAAGTGCTACGACAGTTATGTTTCTCATATTCTAGATAGGATGTCATGGATTGAAACACACCCGCCCCTCCCCTCTCCTCTATCCACTGTATCAAAAAAGAATTAACTGGTACAAAAAGTATTACTGAAAAATAAATTCAAATATAATAAAATTGTTTTAAAAACTTATTTTTCATAATATTAATATGACTCAACTAACTGTATTAATAATTTATATTAAATTTTTGTGTAAAAATTGATTGATATTTATTATTAGAGTAATTATAGAGAGAAATATTTATTTGACATGAATAACTGATATTAGTTCCCTTCTCGCCCCCTATACGCACTGTATGAAAAAAAGAAATTAAATGGTATAAAAAGTGTTACCGATAAATAAATAAATCTAAATATGATAGAATAGTTATAAAGACTTATATCTCATAATGCTAACATATGACTTAACTGGCTGTATTAATAATTTATTAAATTTTTGTAAAAAAATTTATTGATATTTGTTATTAGAGTAATTTTAAGTAGATATGTTTATCTGATATAAATAACTGATATTTGCTAGTTAGTAAATGTGAATTGGTTGTTTATATACAAGTGGTGAATTTAAAGACCCACGATTATTAAATATATAGTTGATAATTAAATATGTCAATTTTTTATGTTAGATAAATATATCTCTCTAAAATTATTATTTTATTATTACTTTTAAATCTCGTATAACGCATAAGTGGGAATTTTAGTTATAATAATAATAAATATAAGGGAAAGTGAATTACATTTTTGGACACTCAAGGGGCAAAAGAAAAGGATAGGTGTCAATTATTTTTGTTTAATAATAATAAATAAATAGAGAGAAATTGGGGCCCGGGGGGTAACATTTATTTTAGTGATAAGGACAACAATCTTGTATTGTGTATGAGTCGCATATTGCCCTTTTCAATGTCCGAATCATTCGCCATTATTTGATATACTTTAGCTTTAATAATGCTTTTTATTTTATGCTAATAATAATTGATGTTACATCTTCATTATAATAACTGGAATGTTCTTTGTAGGGTCTATTTCACATGGTTTAGAGTCTTTAAGTAATGATGATGACTTAGTGATTCTTGTAGATGTAATTGATTTTGTGGTACTCAATTAGTATTCACAAACTATTATTAGCGTTTACAATTTTATGGTATGATAATAATTTAATAATAATCGAACCAATCAAACTTTATGTAGATTTCAATGGGTAAAAACAATCAGTGAAATTACTTGTGATTAAAATATTATTTTTTATACAATAAATTATTGAATTTTGATTTGGAGCAATTAGGTTATTATTATAATAATTTAATTTATTACAAGAAATTACATAACTTCGTTTGGCTTTTTCCATTAGTCTGTGCATATGTTTTTTATAAATTGAAGTTGAGTGGCTTTGAAGAAATTATGGTAAGAGTCCAATCACCTAAAAGCAAGGCTGGTGAAGCTGTGGTGGCTTTTGTGACATTTTAAGAAGCATAATATATATATATATATACACACACACATACACACACATATAACATGCCTGTATTTAGGTAAAAATAAGGTGAAAAACATTATATATTGGAAAATGCATTTAAACTTAATGCATTAAATCGCCTAGAAGAATGGCAATATTACTCCATGTTACATTCAATTGTTAAACAAGCTATATGGGCAAAAAAAAGAATAATGCTATGTAGCACTAGCATTGCTTAGCACAAATCTATGTGGCAATTAATGTGACATTGAATGATAAGTAAAATTAAATGAATAAATAAAAGAACCATTTGATTTAACTTATAATTGAATGTCACCTTGATATGGTGTCAAACACCAGTGCTGCTAAATAACATTACTCAAAAAAATAACCCACCTTTCAACTTGCTATCATGAACTTGTGAACTAACCCAGCATTAATATATATAATTAAAAAAAGAAAATAATTTGCAACAAAACAAGGGAAAAAATCAACTAACTATGAGAACTGAAATAAAAAGGTTTGAGATTGAGTTATATATATATATATATGTATTTATATATTTATATATATCATAAATTTTATTTTGCTTACAAGTAGGCATCTTATTATGTATGCATGCATATGCGTCGAACACATAAGCTACAAGCACTTCCACACTTGTAGTTTAGAAGTGTGCCACGTATATGAATAATAATTTTCAACAAGATAAAGACACAGATTTTATTTATGTGAGAATCCTTATTCAGTAGCTTGCATAAGACTAGACTTTCTAAGCAAACCGCCTAGGGCCCTAAAAGATGAAGTTGAAGGCTCATTTAAATTTCTTTAAAAAATAAGAAAGAAAAGTTTAGTAAAACTTTAAATTCAGCATTATGTATTCTTAGATGGCCGCTAATACTAAATATGTTTAGGGCCTCTGTAATTTCAGGAACAACTCTGACCTTATTATTATATTATGGTAAAAAAATCTATAGGCAAAAGCTGTTGAGAATTCCACTGTAATCAAAGATATGGTAAGAGAAGAGCAGCCTTAAAAAAGAAATGCCATAATTTTTTCCAAGATTTTTCGTCAATAATTTTCTAAACATTCATATGGATGAAAATTGTTAGTACGAAACATTGGCATTCTTAATTTTTAGTTAAATGTCAAACTTTAGTTACACATTTTGCATGACTTAGTTTACATGTCATATTTATCCTAACATGCATATATTATGTTGTTTTGGCCGAAAAGGAAGGTTGGGACGTGTGTACCTTTCTCAATGCTCAAGAACTTTAGTTTCATGCAATGTCAAAGTTTCCTAGTTTATGTTATACACTAGTTACCTTATTCCGCTAGGTTTTAATTTCCTGCATGACAAGTTTGATTTAACTTAGGAAAGTTTTGTGTTTATGGTATTATGCAATTCTAACTTTTCTTATGTTTTATTTTTACATGTATTTGGACTCTTTAATTCTTGTCTTGATCTCACGAATTCAAAGTTCATTCTATATATTCTTCTGTAGGTCTCGAACATTGAAGATACCACGATTGAGCCAAGCATTCTTACACTACTCTAAAAACTCGACCTAAAGGAGAAGAACAAACACACTACCATATCTGTGAGATTTAATTTTACAAACCGGACTTACGTTGATAGAAGATCAATATATGTGTGAGGGACTATCTACACAAGGATGAAGAGGTTTAAGAGGTCTTGTTTCCCAAGATGAGTTCAGGTGATCTCTAGGAAGCTTGATATACATTCTTGTGTAAGCGCAAGAGCAAGAGATATGAGCAATGCATGTTGTCACATGTCAAAAGGTATAAATAGGGAGTTTCTTTTATAAAATTTCCTTTTTTATGTTTAGTATATATTGCGATATCGCTAATTATCTCAAGCTGTACTAAACTCTTATATGTGTTAGTGGATTGGATTGTCCCGTGGCAAGGGTGCCCGCAGTTTTTCCCTTTTTAGGGTTTCCAAGTTAACATATCTGGTGTTATTTATTTTCCGCATTCATACTGAAGCTAGACATATCTAGGTCGCGTTATATTTTACACTAGATTAACTGTTTAAGTAGCTAGGTAGGATACATCTTGATTAATATCTAGAGAACCACACGTTTACAAATGGTATCAGAGTGGGTACACTTAAGTTATTAGTGAGATCAGGTTCATCTAGACATTGATATATCCTCTGTTGAACAACCTATTCTAGACAGGTCTAACTATGCATTTTGAAAAGTTTGCATGCAAATTTATATTCAGTTTATAGATAATAGGGCTTGGACTTCTATTATTACCAGTTATACAACACCCACTATCACTGCTACAGATTGTACTGTCCCTGTTAAGCCTGATGCTTAATTTACTGCTGAAGAAAATACTGCATGCAGATGGAATTCTAAAACTTTAAATGCTATTTTTTCTGTTGTAGATCAAAATCAGTTCAAACTTGTTATTAATTGCAGGAGTGCTAAAGAAGCTTGGGATACTTTTCAAGTTGCTAATGAAGGGACAACTGCAGCTAAGTCCTTAAGGCTCCAGAGTCTTACTCTTGAGTTTGAGTAAATCACAATGAAAGATAATAAAGAATTCAAGGATTATTATGCTAGGTTGTGTGAAATCACCAATCAAGCACAGGCACTGGGCAAGATATATTCTGAATGGAAGATTGTGAAAAAGATCCATTCGATCTCTCTGTCAGACAAATTCCATAAGAAGGTGACTGCTATTGGAGAAAGTAAAAATCTAGCAGAGATGAAGGTTGAAGAGTTTGTGGGATCCTTGTTAATATACAAGCTGAACATATCCAAAAAAAAAAAGGAGAATAAGTCTGGAATTGCATTCAAGAGCAAGGTCGAGGAATCTGAAACTGAAGAGGATAGTCATGATGAAGAGAACATGACACTCCTTACCAAACAATTCAAGAAGTTCTAGAAGAACAAACAACAAAAAGGTAGGAGATTCCAAAATTACTACAAGCCTCAAAGATCTTATCAGATGAAAAATCAGAAGTAAGGTAGTGAACAACAACAAAATCAATAGAAGAAATCTAGCCACAGAAAATTCAGAAGCAACTTCATTCCTAAGACACAAACTACTAGCAGAATAAGATGCAATGAATGTGAAGGTTATGAGTATATTGTAGCAGAATGTGTAAATACTAAGAAGAAGAAAGGCAAAAAGGCAATGAAAGTTACATGGAGTGTAGATAAGGAGAACATGTCTGGATCAGCATTAGAAACTTCTTCAGAAGAACATATTACTATTCTAACAGCACATGTCCAACTTGAACCTAGTTCGACGAACTGCCTGACTGCTAACACTGCAAAAATATCAACAAGTGAGAAGATATCCTGTCCAAATTGTGCAACATTGCAGAATTGACTTGTAGCATAACAAGATAAATCTGACACACTTCAAGTCATAATGGAATTCTTTGATGATGAAAAGAGATAGATCGGAACAAATCCGTTGAACAAAAAAATGAGCATATCAATCAATTAAAAACTGATCTGAAGCATGCCAATGAAAGGATCAAACAGTTGACAATTGGAGCTGCAATGTTGAATGAAGTTATGAAGTATGGAAGACCTCTAGGAGATACATCTGAATTAGGATACGAACGAAAAGGCAAAACACTCTGGCAGACAGTTTTTGTGAAAGAATCATGGGAAAAATTTCAAAAAGAACCTACAGGATAAAAGCAGAATTTTGGACCTAAGCGGAATACATCTGGATCCTGTTCGAGTAGAACTGTCCAGAAGAATAGACTACCGAAGAAGCAACAGTAGAATACCAGAAACCAATCTGCTACTGTCAGATCAGTCCAGAACTCCAAAGCATATGGTAAAGTTAGACAGGTAAATTGCAACTTTTGTGTTGAATTTGGTCATGATATTTTTAATTGTTAAAAATACATAAATTTGATCAATAAACACAAAGTCAAAATACTTGAAGCAAAAGGTAAAGTAAAATAGGACAAGAGTTATGTTGTGAAACTATCTTTAAGTGCTTTAATCCCTAACATTTGGTGTAACATCTAGCAAAAATTTAACCCTTAATTAAGCTATGTGGATGTTATATTGACAATGATAGAATAATTGCCTAAATTGTATTAAAAGATTACAAAATCGTTGCTTAATTAATGCCAAAGAAAGATTGTGGTCCTTGCTCAACATAAATCAAAGTGAGGTGACTAAATTACAAGACAACACAAAGTATTAGGACTTCTTAAACAATAAACAAATGAACCTCATTTCGCTACACAGCTCCTAAAATATATGGAGTCAGATCGCACCACGTGTTAGGCTATAATTGGCGGAACTCAAAGATTTATTAAAAACAATTAAACCCTAACTATTATAAATAGGACAAAGGGTCCTCAAAGTTTCTTTAACTCCCAACCTATCCCTTCTCTCTCCCAAAACTTTCAAAATTCGTTCAAAATTGGCAAAGATGGAGAAACAACCTTTAAAACCTATTAAAACACCTATTTGTCTCTTAAAAAACGCTCATTACCATATATAAAAAGATTCTAACTTGAAAATAGCTTTAATTAGGAAATAACAAAACTTTGGAGGCACTTTCTACATTAGAATTATTGAAACAATCTTTGGCAATTCTTTGATGTGTGTGACCGATACTTTGATTCCCTTTTTTTTGCTCATAACGTTTTCACAAGATATGCATGGATTTTGATGTATCGTCATTATGCAAAGAAATTGGTTTGTTGTATTTGAATCACTAGTTAATGTTCTACCTGTTTTGCTTTGCTTTGTGGTAATATGACCTTGCTATGTGGTCTTAGTTATTGTGGTTATGTGGTAATTTTTGTGTTATTATGGCCTTGCTATATGGTATTTGGCCATTTTAAATCTTTGAATCATGTGCACACAACGGGTAGTGGTTTAACTAGTGATAGGGCTCTTTTGTGCATTTAAAGGCTTTGTCAATCTCATGATTTTCTCGAAAATGCATTTTTCTTACATGAAAAATAAATCAAAATATTTGGTTATTCACTAAGTACTTTATACTTAGCACTCCTTCCATCTAATCATCCTAAGGATGGAGAAAATACATGTGGCCACAATAGTTATTGTAAAGTTATGATAACTGATATCATGTATAATTGTATTTGACTTGTATTTGTAAAGTCTTGCCTTCAAATTTGAATTGAGATTTATTTCTCAAATGCTTCCGTTACAGTTAAATGCCGATAATACGAGAAAATAAGGTAATAAATTTGAAGGTGTGACACTTGGTATTTTAATAGTGAATGTTCTAGACATATGACAGGCAGCTTGAAATTGATGTCCAATTTCCACAAAGGTAAAACATGTTTAATTATATTTGGAGATGGACAACAAGCTCACATTGAAAGATCTGGAGATATTCGTATTAAAGACTTACCCACTATAAAAGATGTTTTATTTGTTTCTGGTTTAAAGGTAAATCTTTTAAGTGTTGGTCAATTGTGTTATGATAATCTCATAGTGCTATTTTCTAAAATTGTGTGTGAAGTTTTTGATCTTGACCCTGAGTCAAACTTACTTGGACAAATTTTACTCAAATGTGTTAGATCTAGTGATAAATGTTATATTTTGAATTCAAAGTTTACTTGTAAAGTTGCTAGTACTAACTTTGCAGAACTTTGGTACAAGAGATTGAGTCACATGAACTATCAAAGTCTACTCAGATATTAAAGCTGTTTGAGGTATTCTAGAATTGAAAATAATTTCTAAGAGTATATGTGAATCATGCCATAAAGGTAAGTAAACCAGAAATTTACACAAAGGAGGTCAGCACCTATCTACCTCCAATACTCTGGAACTTATACATATGGATCTTGTCGGTCTTATCCAAACTGAAAGTATAGGCGGTAAGATGTGTATTTATGTCTGTGTTGATAATTTTTCTAGATATACTTAGGTTGATTTTATTAGAGAAAAATCTAGTACATTTGACATATTTTGTGTTTTATTCCAGAAGCTCTCAAATGAGAAATCTGATGAAGGTACGACATTGAACAGAATCAAAAGTGATCATGACAAAAAGTTTGATAATTCTTACTTTTTTTATTTCTGTGAAAAATGTTACATCATTAATAGAGTAACACTTAAACCTGGAATTAATCAGACTCCATATGAAATTTGAAGATAGAAAACCTAAGCTGAGCTACTTTCATGTTTTTTATAGTAAATGCTATATCTTGAAAGATAAAGATCGCCTGGGTAAATTTGATACCAAATCTAATGAAGGAGTCTTTATTGGATATTCTAAGAATTCTAGGGTTTATAAAATTTATAATATGAGAACTCAGAATATTATTGAGTCTGTAAATGTTAAAGTTGATGATGCTGCTGACTACTTTATTTATTCATATGAACCTGAAATTGAAAATCTGAGAGTCATCACAATACAGAACAAATTGATAGAATTGAGTCAGGACACATCTTGTCTCAGTCAACCGCATCAAGACATACAGATCGTGAGCGAGATACAACCTGCCCAAGTCAAAATAAACAAGCTGCAGAATCTGAATTTGATTCAAAACCTAAATCAGAACCAGAACCTAGAAGGCAAACATATACTAAAATTCAAAAGGCATATCCAGTTGACAATATCCTATCTAGAAAAGAATGAATGGTGGCCAGAAAAAAATTTCAAAAAGAATTTGGCCACATGTGTTACATCTCTATGATTGAACCTAAAAATATGAAAGAAGCATTACATGATGAAAATTGGGTTCAAGTAATGCAAGAAGAGCTGAATCAGTTTGAAAGAAATCAAGTTTGGAGACTAGTGCCAGGACCCTCTAATGGAAATGTCATTGTAACTAAATGAGTCTTCTAAAACAAGTCTGATGAGCAAGGTAAGATCATCAAGAACAAAACAAGACTTGTAGCTCAAGGCTATACCCAGATAGAAGGGATATACTTTGATGAGACATTTGTACCAGTAGCTAGACTTGAGTCAATCAGATTACTACTTTTAGTAGCATGTCATGTGGATTTCAAGCTATATTAGATGGAGGTGAAGAGTGCACTTCTTAATGGCATTCTGAATGAGGAAGTAAATGTTGAGCAATCACTAGGATTCATTGATTTACAGTATCCTGATCATGGGTACAGGTTGAAGAATGCTTTATATGGCTTAAAACAAGCTCCCAAAGCTTGGTATAAAAGACTCACCACTTTCCTTCCTGAACAAGACTATGGTAGATGAGGTACTGACAAGACCTTATTCATCAAGCAATTGAAAAATGGAATCATTGTTGCTCAAATATATGTAGATGATATTGTGTTTGGATCAATATTAGAAGCCAAGACAATGCAAACTGAGTTTGAAATGAGTCAAGACTTGTACGTCACATAGTTATATATAATATGCCGCCAAACATTTGACATTAAACCATTACTCCTCATATAGATATCGTTATAACATGCCACATGAATATATATAACTATGTGACATTCATACATACATACATATATACAATTCACCATGTGTGTATGGATGTAAAAGAATCAAGCTGAGTTGGTTCATGAGCCTAAAATTTCAACCCGTCTTCGGTTAAGGTTTTTTTTTTTTGGTAAGCTAGTTTGGCTTGTTAACTTTATTTAAAAAAAAAAAGAAAAAATAGAAAAAATTAGAAGTAGTGATTGCCTGCTTTCCCTTCATGGCTGCATAGGCTCGCAAGTATGAGCCAGTCGGGCTCAAGTCTTACCTCAAATTTAAGGCTCGGCCTATCTAAAACAGGCTGCGAGCCAGCTCAACTTGGACTTTTTACTGACAGAGTCACGGACCGTCCAAGCCAACCGGCTCATTTGCCATCTCTACATCTAGGTGTTATAATGACACTCATATAGATGCCTAGAAAATTTTCATATTTTTCCTTCTTCAAATTCGTCACACCACAAACTTTTTGATGGAGTCAAAATATAATTGGTTAATTTCACACATGGGCCCCAACATTTGCATTTTTCATTAATTGGATATGACAACCTGTCAAAAAAAAAAAAAAAAAACCAATCACAAAAGAATATATGAATTTAAGAAACCAAAACAAAGTTAAACTTAAAATAGAAAGTTTGCTTATTTTAGAAAAGTATTCAAGACCATGTAATATTTTTAGAAATATCCTCAAAATTCCCATGTGTATATGTGTTATTCTTAAGAATGTTCTTAAATACATACAATGACTGGGAGACAAATATGTGTAAGATTGTCATAATAGGTCATCAAGCAAATTGAATTATTAGTCAAATTTTCCAAACAAGTTCTTATGCAAAACCTTATTGATAGTCAATTTTTCAAACATGAGTCATCATAAAGTGGTATTTGTAACATCCCGTCAAAACTTAACCTCCAATAAGGCTATTTGGTCGACAATGATGGTATAATTGCTTGAATTACATCAAAAGATCTTGAGATTATTGCTTTAATAACAACAAAGAAAGAAATGTGGGTCTTGATTGACAAAAATCAAAGTTCAGTTACTAAACTACAAAATGATACAATGTATAAGGATTTCTCGAATAATAAACGCGTAAACCACATTTGGCCACATCACCCAACATATGTATGGAGCAAGATTGTGCAAATTGTCGCGATGTGGTTGGCGGAATTCAAAAGTTAATTAAAACTAATTAATTTCTAACTATTATAAATAAATCATTTGGGTCCTCAATCTTCCAAACCTCCTAACCTATTCCTTTTTCTCTCCTAAATTCGTCCAAATATATCATAGGATAGAAAACAACCCTATAGATCCATCAAAACTCCTATTTGTCTTTGAAGAAGGGTCTCTTACTATATATAGAAGGATTATAACTTGAAAAATAGTTTTAATTGAGGAATATCAAAACTTTAATAGCACTTTTCACTTGAGATTATTCAAGAAATATTTGAGGTGAGTAATGTGTGCCTTGACTCCCCCTCTTTGAAGCTCATATCTTCCATAACTCTCTGTGTTATTCAATAATTGATTTAATTGCTTCTTATACTCCTATTATTTTGCTTTGGCATTTCATTATTGACGGTGCACAATTACTTTGGTTAAATAATTGTTCTTTGTTCTTGGACATCGCTAGTGGCGTTGTTTACCCGTTTATTTTGCTTTGTGATGCTATTGCCTTGCTATGTGGTCTTGGTCATTTTAAATTGTTATTGAATATTTGTATATTGCACTTACAGGTAGGGGCTAAGCTAGTGATGGCCCAACTTGTTCTTATGATTGGCTTCCTTGTGGTATTATGACTTCTTTTCATTTCATCATGAGCCAATGCGGAGGCGGAATGGAGAAAGGACGTTATTCTTCACTGAGTATTTTTTACTCACCTCCATCTCCTACAATCCTGTAGGTACTAAATTAAAGTTATGTGGCCGGATCGTCCCAAAGGTTGAAAAGACATATGTATGTGATCGAGATTTCGATGTGTGGCCAAGGTTTAGTTGTGGGTATCCTACAATATACTTGATTTTCAGAGTGCGCAGTGAAAATACCTCAATACTTTTGAATTATATTTATAAAGTCTCGAACTCTATTTTGAATAGAGATATATATTTAAATGTTTCCGCTATTATTAAAATTAGATGTGTGACAGTATTATTCATCATTTAGGAGAATATCCAAAAAGTAAGAAACTAACCCGGAGAAGTGTCAAGTGTGATGCTAATATAAGACTAGTGACATAAGCTTGTTGTAAATAAGAGAAAAATCTACCTTTAAGGCAAGACTAGAAAAGAAAACAGGTAAGTCAAGACACCAAACTTTCACTTAGCAAAGCAAAACAAGGTGAGTGATGTAAACTTTCTTTTCAAACAATCCGTGTAACTTAATCAAATACATATTTTGTTTTCTAATTCTTAAAATGATTTTAAATGATATTCTTCACTTACCTATGAAAACATATTGTGAAATTAATTTCCATGTTTTGCATTGAGATATACTTACCTCTACTTGTCAAGCCAAGCCATGCCATGCCACGTTACAAGTCGGGTTATATAATATTCTAAGTACCAAGAATATTATGTCATGTTGAGCTTATTAAAAACCCGATTAAAATCATATATTAATGCGCCTATGAGGTTAGTAAACTTATACAAAAAGGGCTCGAACTCTATTGTCTACTTCATAGTTGCAGCTAAGAGTTTTCTTATATATGTATACATTCCTCATTAAGTAAATATTACTTATTCTTTATATTTCACAAAATTTTCAGATGATGAACAGAACAGTAAGCGAGGTCTCTAATAGTAAGTGGACAATATCGCCAGATAGAAGCCATTACGTGTGTACAATAGAAATAGACATGTGGGGCGTGTACGAGGATCAGCCAGGATTTAACAAATATAAAATCACCATTGTAAATATGGAATATTATGGCTCCATTACTTTAGAGTTCTTATATAGCAAGAAGTATAAAATTAACTGCTAGGAAGCTTACATATGATTTGTATCGTATTGTAAATGAATAAGTTTTAAGAAAATATATAATAAAGTATCTAGTGCTATGTAGTGCAAAATATTATCATAATTATACTAAAGAATCTATCTTATCCTTACTAGAAAGGATGGATAGTATCTTTTGGTTGTAATAGAAGGAACATGTTGTCTTATCATATGCTATTACGATAACTGATATGTTATATTACTATATTAAATTTCCTTTATATTACCATCTCAACAGGATAAATCTTGAAAAGATTTATAATAACAAAACATGATGTTAAATTTTTGAAAATTTTACCAAACGCATATGTACATGCATGTGTCACTATAAAAAAAAAAAAAAGTGGCGTCGTTGCATGCATGTCCGGGTCGTTACACTGGATCCAACTCAATATCATAGGCCCCTAACTTTTCATAAATTCACTCAAAGGTCTCTTATGATATTTTTACCTTTACTTTTTGTATATAAAAAAAATCTAAGAAATATAATAATAATAAAAAATGAAAAGGAAAATATTTTTCCGACATACCTAGCTAGCTACTTATTTTAAAAATATTCCTAGCTTGATCAAAAATGACAAATACGTAGAGCATTTTTCTTTTTTAGCGAAACCATAATTTTTCCTGACAGTAGTAAAAGGAGAAAAAAATGTGGGTCTCCTTTTTCTATTGGAAAGACTATCATAATTTGTAATTTACGACTAAATTAGGGGTGGGTGGATATCTAGATAGGTAGAGCGGAAAAATTATTTTTTTCCTTTTTATTAATATTATTTTTTTTTGGCTTTTATTTAGAAAGTAAGAGTTATTAAAAAAAGAATAGGTGTATAATTATCAAATTCATCTGATTAGAGACCTTAGGAATGATTTTATGAAAGATTGGGGACCCATGTTATTGAAAAAATAAAGATTGAGGACCCAACTGATAGAAAGTGTAAAGATTGAGGACTATATGTGAAATTAACTTGCCAAGAACTCTAAACTTATATATTGTCATAGAAGAAGTAAAAATTATCCCATACATGATCAATCGCGAATGTCTATAAGTCTCGGGTTCAAACTACATATGCTCCTCCCCTGTCTCCATGTGTATTAAAAAAAGAAAAACAAAAAATTTGAACTAATCTTATTCCTTGATGCCCAACAACGCTACAAGGAATTGTATTAAAAGAACTCATTTCTTCTAATTGTTGGATTTCAACTCCTTCATTGGAGCTGAAATTTTTTTCTACAATAAAACTGTCTCCGTATCTACCATCTAAGTTAAACATTTATTGCATTTCATAAGTATGAATAGACATATATAACCCGACTTTAGTCCTTCATTCCAACTTTAAAATAAAAATAGAAAGAGCCACTTGTAAGTCTCACGAAATATACACACAAAATAATATGACAAATTCTTATTTTCAAATATACAAAGAAGAATACACGGCTTACATCTTTGTCTAGTTTGATTGGCAAAACTAGTTTTTCAATCCCATCTATTAATGGTCCCATTTAAGAAAAATGATGAAATAAATATGTCCTTCTTCTTCTTTTTTTCCCCTTTCATTCCTTCATCTGCTAAATCATAAATGAAAAGTATCTTAAAAAAAGGACATGTTGGAAAAATGTTTATTATGATTGCCTTTTTTTCTATCAAATGTTATGTAATATCAAGAGAAGATATACCAAGGCACGTTACACATATGCTAAGGCACTGTACCCCACCATGGTCATTTCTTGACCTGAAAGAGAAACTTATCTTGGCGAATATTTTCGATAATGAACATCATGATTGCATTCCCGATCCTATCCTTTTTTATGTGCCTGAAGATTTAGTATCTTCTCCAAACTCTAGCCCTACATTTCAAAGAGACAACTTGGGCTTAAACTCTTTCTCAACAAACTCCAACAGGAGAATTCAGCCTATCCCATGGTCTTTACCAACGACAAATGTAAGGAACAGAGGTTCCATCCCAAAAGATTAACATGTCAGGTAGAGTAGTCCAATTCTTTATAAATCCATAACTTTTCCTATGTCTAACTGATGTGATGTGGGATTCATTACACTTTTTTCCCAACAATCCCCTCTTCGAGAGAGGAACCACATGATCTTGGTCCCTTTAAACTAATAGTCCATCCATCTTCTCTGCTTTTTTAAGGCTCAAACCATCCACTACGTGCGTCACCGCGTTACACGGACAAAACCGCCTTTTTTCAAGGCCTAATCCATTGCGTCCTTCACCTTCTCCTGTTGACACAATCGCGTTGAGAGCCATATATAGATTTTTCCAACTATCAAGATTCAACTTTAGGGCCCACATCTTCAGTTTGCCAACATCTGGGATCTCGCACACCCACCCATATGTTTATGTTTGGGCTTAGCTTTGATACCAGTGTAAGGACCTGAGGTTCCATCCCAAAAGTTAACCTCTCAGGTAGAATAGTTTAATTCCTTATAAACTCATCATTTTTCCATTAGCTAACTGATGTGATGTGAGATTCGTTCGTATTTTTTTCCCAACAAGAGAATTCAAAAGTGGGGCATTGGCTGTCTAAAGAATGAAGACATTGATTTCGTCCCTTGGTCATGGTTTGGTCTGTTGCTGGGTGACTTTGTTTTTTGAAGACTATATTACACTCTTAAAGTTGTTGAGCCTTCTAAGAGAAGCTTTGCATTTTCCCGCCTAAATAAGTGCCCATTTTGGTCTTTTTCTTTCTTTTTTTTTCTTTTTCTTAATAACGTTTTTGACTATTTCTTAGCCTTAATTAACACTTGCATAGAATTTTGTTTATGCATTCACACTCCTCCTCTCTCTCTTCCGGATTTTTTTATTCTTTTCACAAATACTATTTTTTTGTGAAGTGCATTTATTATGTAATGTAATAAATTATTGTGAATGTTGTCAATATTATCTATATTTTATTTTGGCATTTTTAATACTAAAATTTAATGCCAAAAAAATAGCCAGAAAAGGGTTGACTTTTGTTCCATAATTTCCTATAATCTATTTGAGAAAAAAAATAATTATTATTAACATATGTTAACTCACTTAAAAACTAATTAAATAGATGAAGGTGGCTTGAAATATGGGTGTAGCAAATTGAGTACCAGTGGCGAGAATAGTAAATCAAACGGCTACAACACACGCCTACCCAAAGAAATTCTTTTTGGTATTATATTGAAACAGATTCCTCTTTCCTAGTAAATCCCTAGTTTCCTTTTCTCAGTTCCATAATTTTCTACCTTAATTAATTTTGATCATCTCAAGAGAGAGAGAGAGAGAGAGAGAGAGAGAGAGAGAGATGAGAGTGAACAATTTAATTTAACTTGCTGTAGATAAGTTATTCACCGATTATTTACTAGAATGTGGCTCTTTTTGCGTCTCAGTTAATAAGGTTTGATGTTGTAAGTCACCATTGGACATAAGATTATTGGTAATATTCAATGGTGTACTATAATCTAAATTGTAGTAATATTAAGTTGAAATATTTTCATTTATATCACTATACTGTCAAGTATAAATATTATCAAAATATAATGTAGAACTTAGCTTGCTTTGAAAGAGTAAAGGCTTTCTATAAAGTCAGGAATTATATAGTAGGATGGAAATCTTTTATTTATCGATAGTGTATCTGCACATTATGAGTATTAACCACGGGACTTTAGTTCTTCTTTTACCTTGATGAGATGCATTAACTTGAAGTCATCCTCTTAGCCCCTCCAACCAACTGTTCAAGTTTGTTACTTGTTTCAGCCATGTTTCTTGGATAATTACGATGATATATAAAGTTAAGTTATTTTTTATTGTTTCATTTACTGCTTAGATTACTTTTGCAGGAACATGTAACCTTTAGTAATTTTAAGGCATGGTGATGAAAGGGGCAAATGGTAGTTTCTAAGTTGTTGGTTGAAGAACATGTTTATTCAATTTGGTTTTTGAATTTTGTAATTTGGAATTATTTAGGAAATTCTTAATATAGGATGAAAATATATCAGTTGCTTGAGTTCCTATCCAATTAGTTGTCCTTCTCTTTTTTTTTCCTGTTTTTTCATTTCTGGGTCTATAAATTTTAGAATGGGCATTTCCCCCATTGGCAGTCTTTGAGGAAATGAGGAATTATGTTTGTTTTTTGACATGTATTTTTAATGTAGGGACTTGCTATTTAGTAAGTCTCTCTTTCTTTCATTTTTTAATTGATTGGTTGTTGATTTCAGGGTGTTTATCTTAAATATACACCGATTCCAAAGTTCAAGACTTTGAATGGTCTAAATATATAACTCAACACTTAGATGTTGCTTTAGTATGCACGCGAGAAAACTAGGGGTGTGGCTGGGAAGAATGGATGATTTTTTGCATGATTGTTTAAAGTTCATGCTATTTTATACAGTAATTTGTAGCAGTTTATCATTGTGTACTAATAGAGCTTTTGATGGTTTTTTTTTTGTGTATATTAATGTGTAGAATAAGATTTGAGAGTAGAGTTATCAAACAATATATGGTTCTGCTGATGCGCTATGTATGAGTGTATTTCTCTGGCCATTAAAATAAGGATAATAGATGTGTAACAAAATACTATATAACGTTATCGTTGATAGCTAATTAGTAGCTCATGTATAGGCCATGGATGTGATGACTTTGATTTAGTAATGAATAACGCCTATTATGAACTTGACCATCTAATATAATAAATTCAACATTCGACTTTATCAAATAATTGTTTAATAATAATATTGTTGAAGTTAAACTTGATGATTGAATTCAGTTATATTACTTAGAAATATTAATTGTTTTGTTAGATTGTGTATAAAATTATTTAATTGTTACGAGACTTAAAAACACGTTTTGAGGGCTATTTTTTTCCCCAAAATATATTGCAAGTCATGAAGTTTTTCATCGTTAGGATATGGGAAAAAGAAAAAAAATAAATTTTAATTATCGACATATGTATTATCTAGAGTTAAAAATGACAATAGTTTTCTGAGAGTTTATGTCACTTTTATTGGGTTTTTCAATATTTAACATTTAGAAGAATTTGATGCTATACAATATTATTTCACTATAAAAGTTTTTTGACAGACAAATTCATATTCTTCCATGTAGCCCTATGCTTTTTTGCTTTTCTCATGGAGAAATGTTATTATGCCAAAACTAAAATAAAGTGAAGTAGAAAAGAAATTAGATGGTAAAATGTTTTACTTCTAATGAATTATTTGGAGAAAAGGCAGTGGTATTCTGTAGAGATTTTTGGGAGATTCTACCGATTGTTCTAAAAGGCAGGATATTGTTCATACATCCATTAATTCATTTTATTTATTCCGTTCCTGAAATGATTTACCACTTTACCATTATATGTTTTTATCTTTTATGATAAAATGCTCTTAATCTTGTTCCATTAGTTATTTTATTCTTGCATTATTATAATTTCAAAAAGATATTGCTTCTCGTGCATCGCACAGGTGGAGTAACTAGTTTTGCGGATCACTGCTTATGTTTTCTTTGTTTTGGGCTCTAAGAAGAGATTTTTGTTTGGGCCTTGGGGCTGGCTAGTCTTTCTTTGGGGCCCTTTGTTTCGGCCATTTGAAATATTTTATTTTCATTTTGGCCTTTGGGCCCTGACTCCTTCTGGCCCTAGCCCAAGGCCTCTGTTTGTGAGGCCTTAGTCTGAGACACGCGTCTTGTTCCCTTTCCTCTATCATGATATATGAAATGAATTTTCATTTAGAGAGATTAAAAAAAAAAAAAAAAAGATGAGAGAATATGTTTAAAAAAAAATTGAAAATTTTCAGTGTTAAATCTTTAAGAGCATCTCCAATGACATGTTAAATGCAAAAATTTTGTAGCCACATCAGCAAAAAAATCTGATGAGGCAAGAAAAACCATGGACAATCTGCAGCATATTATCTGCATATAAACATTATCTATCTATTTTTTTTATTATTTATATTTATCTCTCCTCATAACCAAGATCTAACTCAATAGTTAATAAACATATGTTCTGCTATTTTCGCAATTCACATTCTTTATTAGAGACATTTTACTATATTTTTCAATTATATTTACCACATAAGTTGAGACAGAAAATGTGACATTAGAGATGCTCTTATATCTACAAAACATTATTTTTTTTATCCATACAAAAACTTAAAGCGCTATAAACTTTCTTCATCCTGATTCCTTGTTTAATTCTACCATTCGTCCAAATTGCAATTTCTGATTTTATTTTGATTTAGAAACATAAACTGAATGCTAATATTGGCTATAATAATTTAGGCAAATCATAATGATGAGAATCAAACAACCCTTAGTTATTAAATGTAAACAATCATTTTTCTTTCGTTATCTATTACCTGATATATGCTTCCAGACTATTTGGATGCAACAAATTTTCAATAGAATACCATTTCATATGAATGATGAGATCGTTAAAAGAAGAAAGACAAGACAACCTCATTAACCCTCTTTTAATGGTACGAGATGGCTTCAAAATCTAGAACGATAAGAGAGAATTTTAAATTCTAAACTAGTCTCATGTCGTTTAATTTTTAAAGGCGTTTGTGCAGCCATTCAATAATAGATCTGTCTTCTTAACTTTTATAATCGTTGACTTGACATATCTTGCGGTAAAATATCTCATACAGAAAAAGTAAAAAAAGTTACAATTGATGTCTTATATATATATATATATATAAACTCAATAAGTCACAGATAGAAAGTACAATTATAAACCATACTGTAATAATATAAATGCCCACATATGCAAGGGATTACAAATTACAATAATTGTAGAAAAATCCCACATATAGGACGAATTCAATGTGGGACTTAGAGTGGCCGGCTAGCATTTTTAAAAAATGTTCAATTGAACTGCATAAAAGGCTAGTTTGTAGTTGACACTTACTTTCGATGCTAAATGTTTTTCATTAGTCACAGTAAAATTATTTAGATGACGTGACTTAGTTGATATAAATAAATTAATTTAAAGGTGATATATGAAGTGGGCAAAAAAAATTAAAAATTAAAAAAAAAAAAAAGCTCGCCAAGTGTATTGCTTGACTACATCGTGCCGAACCTGGTAAACGAACTAATAGGTGGTCTTAAATGTTGACCAAGACCTTAACCCATTTGGTTGTCATCAAACTATCAACGCTCAGCTGTGGAGCGGACTTGGTCAGTTTAACGCGAAAGTTAACAGATGACCCGCCAGAATATATACAATATTCTACAACCCAAGCCCCCACGTCCAATCGACAGCTTGTAAATCCCGCGTCAACCGAAGTTCGTTGTAAAGAAAACAATTTTCAGAAGCTTCCATTTGCAACCAGAAATTATCCCATGCGATTCCCCACACTACTCCCTACAAATCCGTCCCCTCATAAGCAATCGTGATTTTCTTGAATTTATTGAAAGTTTTGAATCCGTCGACCACGCTGTAATTCCAAGGCGATTCTCGCATCAGATATACAGGTTCAGACAAAAAACAACTGACCCAAGTTGTCAAAGAAAGACAGACTAGGCGGAGAATTTTGCGACTTTCTGGATCGACACAAGTTTGGTACCAAACAGAGAAATTTCGAGAAAAAATGGCAAACCCCGATGATCCCAAATTGAAAACGGTGGAGGAATCACCGCAGTCTGTGCCAACTCCGGCGACTGGGGATGTGGAGAATCAGACTCCGGGAAGGGGTGGTGCCGGAGTTTCAAACATTGTCCGCCGGTGGAAAAGAGAGGATCTTTTGAAGAGAGGGACACTGTGTTGTCGAGGTTTCGGGCTGCTCTTTTCATTGCTGGCTTTCATTATAATGGCTAGCAATAAGCATGGTGATTGGAGGGAATTTGATAAGTACGAGGAATACAGGTACGTATCTGTTCTGTTATTGGTGATCATTGATCAAGATTCGAGATTTTTATTTGTTGATTTCTTGAATGTGGATTTGTTGATTTCTTTACAGGTATGTGCTGGCTATAGCAATTCTGTCAACATTGTATACTGGATTTCAGGTTCTGAGGCAGATTCATGAACTCTCCACCGGTCGGGAAATGTTTTTGAGGCAGAATTTGGGATTGATAGACTTTTGCGGTGATCAGGTTGGGAATTTTCTCAGATTAATTTAATTAATTTCTTTGGATATTCTTGCAATTTATAATGGTAGTTTGCAAATTATAGACCATACTGGTGGAAATAGCTAGAAAAAATCTTGTGATTTGCTTGAGAAATCATTATGAGAAAGGAAGGAATTATCATTTTATGCGATACGTGAGCCATAAACTACTTTATGTAAAATTATGGAACTTGTGCTTGCTTTTACACTTAAAATAATTCTGTTTGGGAATCCTGAAAATTGAAAAGTTAATCCTAATTTAATCAGCGGCATTATCAATTTGTCCCATACATGTCCAAGCAGGTTCATTGCCTAAGATCATGGGTTAGGGTTTTGACAAGAACTGATTTTTAGGCCGTAGCTGCCTGAATTTGAGACAAAATGCTACAATGTAGTATTGGCAGCTCAAGGAAAAAACGCGGTTTCTGTTTCTTTAAGATACCACTGAAGTTTTTACTGAAAACATATTGTTAAAATAGAAAATTCTGGAATTACAGATTGTGGCATACTTATTGATGTCGTCTGCATCATCGGCGGTGCCCTTGACTAACAGAATGAGAGAAGGGGGAGATAACATATTTACAGATTCTTCTGCATCAGCAATCAGCATGGAATTCTTGGCCTTCATCTTACTAGCATTGTCGTCTCTTATTTCGGGATATAAACTCTCTAACCAATCCTATATCTGATAAGTTCGGATTTTCATGATATTGTTTGTTGGTATCGTTTATCTTTTGCTTCAATTCAATGTACACTCACATATGTGTTTATAACAGAAAACATTTTTTTTCCATCTCTTTTATTTTATAGTGGGTGAACTAGGATTCCTTTTTAAGGAGAACTTCTGTGATGTCCAAAACTGTGAAGGCTCTTTTATTTATAAATAAAAATGATTGCTTTCTCTGTTTCCTCCTCTTTCATGTTCCGGTTGTTTCTTCTAGTTTCAGCCTGTCTTTGCTGCTCGACTTGCCTGTACTCTTGTTGTCTAATGCAATTTGAGACTATAGCTTTTGAGCCTTTTGTACAGTAATGCTCATTGTTTGATACTATGGGGACCTTTGCTGGCTTGGGCTCCAAGGAGGACAGGAGAAAATATTCCAGTTTTTCTTTTCCTTCCTGAATGAAATTCCGATCTCCAGTTAATGTCTGAGTTTTGAGATTGTTAAACAACTTAGAAATTAAGGAAATCATAAATTAATGAGACAATATGACATCTGTATTGATAGATAGGATGAAAAATGTTAATTTATAATTCCTCTTAACATCAGCCAGAAGGATAAGCATGATTTGCCGGGATACCTACTAACATTAATAATCATACGTGTAATTTTCTCGAAAGCACAAGGAAATTTGTCTCACGAATTCAGGACTTTTGCGTGCATTCTTTCGTAGAATTAGTCAAGACGAATAAGGTACAGAATACCTTACTTTATTCCGCTTTTTCTATTTAATGAGGCAGTAGAACTTTACACAAGGCTGTTGTTCTAAGGTTTAACAGCCCTGAAACAAATGAAAAAATACACCGTGGCCTACTATTAAACTACACGACTGACTGCTAAAAAGTTTTGATACTTCAAAAATATTTTCCTAAAGAAATCCTTAGTTTAGAAAAGAGTTGAAAAATAAGTCTTCTTTTGGTTCTTCCTTGGCCATATAGAGAGCATTGTCTGTCTGCTGCATTTGATTAGGATAGGTTCCTGCCGAGTTACTGAAACCCGAGAATGCAAAATTGTCTGCTTGGTTCTTTGTTTGTTTCGGCCAGGTTGCCTGGACCACCGAGTTGGGGAAATTGGTAACGTTGTTAGAATGGCCGTTCACGGCTGAAGGCCTAATGACGGTAGGTGCGTTGTTCATGGATGGTCTGCTGTTGTAACTGCTGCTACCTCGTGCTGCAGGAACGTCATGGTTGTGTTTTCCTTCGTAAGTGGTGATCACCGCCCTCAGATCGTGTGATGCTCGCTCTACGTGCTTCCTAACGGGACATCCATTGTATGTGCATTTGTAGTAACTCCTGCATAAATCCAATCAGATGATACATTAGTGTTTTCCTAGTTGCAGTTTAAATTGTCTGAATCTTGTATCTGTCAACAGTTTATGCTTACCTAGGATTCGGGTTGCCCCTAACTACCTTCTGTCCGTACTTCCTCCACCGATAACCGTCATCAAGAATATCGATATCACTTGTGGTTTGAACTACAACTCTAGGTTCACGAACAGTTCGACTTCCTTGAGCTTGTATGCCCTCATTATCAATTTCACCCTTCCTGGAACACAGGATACCAAGCTTTTAAGATCTTGATTTCGATTCATGTAATGATTGTCTTTGTAAAAATGATTGAAGTCCTAGGCTTACCATCTTTTGGCTTCTGGCTCAGTTTCATTGTCATATACCGAGTTACTAAGGGTAGATCCTTGGTCGAAATCATCGTCACCAAAAGAAGCCGATGAATTCTCTGAGGTTGTCCGAGAACTATCATGTAACCCATTTGATTGACTCGAAATTCCTACGTTATTATTATATGCCGGATTCTGAATGAAACTCGAAGATGATCTTCGGGTCGACTGAGGCTTAGGGTGATTGTGATTTCCCTTGTACACTATTTCAGTTATATGTCCTTCCAAATTTTGCTCGATCTTTTTCTTCATCGGGCAACTTGGAAACGAGCACTTGTAATAACTACGAGGATTATCGCTTCCTTTGACTTGCTTCTGTCCGTACTTCCTCCAGTTGTATCCATCCTCTGCTTTTCTCTGTGATTGCTGAGCATACTGCGTTCGATTAACTTGCGGGGGAGTCGAATTGCTCTGCTTGATAGCTTGAATTCTTGAAACCTCTTGAGAGAAACTCTGAATTGGAACTAATTCAGATTTTCCTCCAGCTTTTAATTCTTCCTGTTGAAACATAACTGTCAGCGACACTGTATCAGATCAAAAGAAATATGGCAGGGGAGAACTGAAACATACCGCTGAATTCTTCATATCAGTGGAGGTAAATAAAGATGACGAAGAGCCGGAATTCGTGTGAGACTGGAAGGAAAAATCGGAATACTTTCTGTCGTCTGCCCCGTTGACCAAGCTAGCAAAGGTCCCTGTTGTGGGAGATGGAAGAACCTACAGAAACAGAGGATCAATCAATACACATGGAGATTACGATTACGAATAACGCTGAGTTGAACTAGACATGACTGAACGTCGTTTAAACTTACATTAGACGACGAGAACAGAACAGGCGAGTCGAGGAACAGAGACGGGCTGAAACTGGGAGGATTAACAGCAAGATAGGAAGAAGGAGAAAGAGGAGAAGATATTGGCAAAGAAGTGGGTTGAAATGATTTGTACTTTGGAATTTCAACATCGGAAAGGCCCCAACTGAATGGAGTTTTCTCCTGGTTCATCTCCAGGTTGGTGTTCCCAAGAAGATCAGTGAAAGATAAACTGCCACCTGAAGAAGCCATTTTCAGTTGTGGGGAGCAATCAAGTGGGAGAATTATTATTATGCAGAAAGAAAAAGTGAAGATCCAATGCTATATAAAATGTTTACGCTGTGTAGAAGAGTATCTGTCCAGTGCTTTTTCGGAGAAGCTCACCAGAGTTTTGACCGTGGAACAATATTGTTGGTCAAAGGTTGTGGGTTTGACTGGTTCTCGACGGCTGAATCAGACAAGGAAAAAGATGCGATTCTCTATGGTTGAGAACATAACTAGCTCTTGTAACCTTCTCTACGTTCTCCCGTGTTCTCGGGGTGGTGAAAATTTATTACAATCCACTTGATTCGATCTTGATGGTCGAATCAAGAGTGGTTCAAATGAGTTTTGAACCAAGGCACTCAAATCTGCTACACTAGATAGTGTTTTAAAGGCTTGCTAGATTTTGGGTGAAGTAAAAAATGAGTAAAATTAGTTTATTTTTGAGTTGAGGTGGGGTATTTATAGAGATTGATTTCTATTAGCACGTATAGTTTTTTAGTCTTAATCGTTGATTTAGTGTCCACTTAGTAATCGCCTTGTTTGTTTATATAATAATATAATGGTTTACATGTTACCCTTTATTGTGTATTTTCGTTTAATAGCGATTTTTATCCCTTTTCCTTATTTATTTTACGTGTTCTTTCATATTATTTTCATAATTGTTACAGAATACTGATTCTATGATTACCACTTATCACATTTTTAGATGTCATTATGATCGTTCCCAACTTCCCATCCTATGTTAGTGCATAAATACACACAATGTTACACGTAATATGTATTTATGCACCCATATGAGACGGGGATAACATAACAATCCCAATTTTAAGTGCAGATATGATTACAAATTACGAGATACTAGACCAAGTATTTTGATTATCTGTTTTATTTGGTGAAAAATCATTACCGAATTCGACAATTGACTTCACTCACCTACTTTTGGCGGATTGATTTCATTTTTTTCTATGAAAAAACTGATATGGAGCCCACACGTGTGCTCTTCCGATCTTTATAAAAGTGCAAGAAACCTCATGTGTTTTTTTAAAACTAATTAGTCTCATAATGGGAGCCGGTCTGGTTATAAAGAGCTAATCTCTCTCCTATAGAGTAGAAAAATATTACATGGTTCTCTGTTATTGGGAGATTAAGAGACGGGCTCCCTGATCCCCTAATAACGAGAGGTCATGTGGTACTTTTTCACTCTATAAGAGAGATGTTAGCTCTCTTTAGAAATTTTTTAATGAGAGCCTTGTTTTTATAGAAAAAAGTCAATAATTTCACTGTGTTTTTTAATTTACTTTTATTTATAAATATGCCGTGAACCTTGCCCTTTATTGTGCAAGAGAACGGAATAGCCTACTAGCTTGGTACTTTCAAGTTTCATCATACATAGTGATTCAATTCACCACGTGCGGGTTACCACAGTGACAACCCCCCCACCCCCGGGGGAGGTGGGACTTTTCCCGGGGGCGGAGCGCCCCGGGGTCCCCGAGCATTTTTTTGCCCCTGTTTCTTTTTAGTTAGTTTGACTTTTTGGTAGAAGATACACAACAATTTCTTGTCCTAGTAACAATTGCTTGTCCTAGTCCTCGATTCAAAAGATCGGAAGAGCACACGTTTAGGGAAAAAAGATATTCTAAATATCCATGATGGGATACCTTGTGGTATGGGCATGCAACCTGACGAACCAGCTAAACCGGCTGGACCGACCTAAACGGGTCGGTTGGGGTCGGTTTTTTGAAGAACCGATTCGGGTAACGGGTTTAAATCTCTGAACCTGAACCGGTTACGTTCGGACAACGGGTTCAATCACTAAACCCGTTGAAAACCGATGGAACCGTCGCGGTCCACCCGAGTTGGTTTCAACCCGATAAACCCAACTGAAATGCGTTCACCGGATTTTTTTTTTTTTTTTATTTTTTAATGTTCCTTCTTTTAAGTTGCAAATTGCAGTTGCTCTCTCCAAATTCCCCCTTCAACATATTAGTACCAATTCAGAGGATCTGGCTTCCAGCAATCCAATAAACATTCACAATCAGGTTGGAATAGATGTTGAAAATCAAGAGTAACCTCACACTCTTTACCTCACATTCTCACTCTGCTCTCGTCTCATCAACAGCAAAGCAGAAGGGATGGTTGCAGACAGATCGTTCTGTAGAACCAAAAGTTGAAAATCAAAACCCGATCATCGAATCTCGTCAACAAATGTTGAAAACCAAGAGTCATCTCATCTCACTTGCCGCTTGTTTCTCTGATTTCCCCAATTTGATTAGAATTTCAGATATATAAACCTCGATCCATTTTGTTTTTTAGATTTGGAATCTCACACTAGCCTACAAGAAAGAGATTTGAGGCCTAAGATCTAATTTTTACAACCCGCCGTCACTGCCGCCTGAGACTTGATCCACCTCTGATTTGTCTTGGACTCTTGGTTGTTGCAATCGCCGGCTATTGTCAATCTTTGTCTTTGGTGGCTAGTTGCTATAGAACAAGGGTTATGGGGTTTAGTTTGAAAGGTTTTATTGGGCTGGGCCATTTTGAGCCCACAAGGGAAAAAGTAAAAAAAAAAAAAATTTAGAGGCCCAACTCGTAACCCGAATCAACCCGATCCAATGCATTGTAGGTTGGGTTGGGTTGAGTCGGGTTTTTAACCCAACTAACTATTTGTGTTGGGTATGGGCCCAGCCCAAACCCGACTCGTCCAACACCCAGCACTACTTGTGTTTGTAGTACATTCTCTTCCACTAGTTTTATGAACTCACATATAAGGCCATGCAAATTAATAGAAAGGAATGCAACACATATACTCAATATCTCCGAGTCAAAATTCTTTAAAATCTTAGTCAATAGAAAGCCCACACGTGTGTTTAAGTATTATTGTATTATAATTTACTTTAATAATAACAAATTATGTAACATTCTGTAAAAATTTAATAAGCAATATGATAATTAGTTTGAGAACGATAGGAATAAATTATTTAATGTCGAAAAATCATAATTTTTTTGCCAAGTCATTCCCTAGATACAAAATTGCCAAATTAGGAGACATTGGTTATTTCTGTAATTTCTAAATTGCCATATGATATTAATAATGTTAGTTTTGACAAGTGCTAAGCCACTTGTCATATTTGTAATTAATAAACATGCTATTTTTGCCAAATATCAAGACATCTGTCATTCTTATAATTGGTGGATTCCAAATGTATTTTGAAAACAATTAAATTTTCCAAGGATAAAAAGGGCCCAAAGTTAAAGAAATCAATCAAGTTGCTCCCCAACTCTCCACTATCCATCTAAAATTCGTCCAAAGCCGAGGAGTGTGGTAAAACATTATCAAAACACTACCAAAACACCTATTTCCTACTTGAAAAAGGGCCCTTATTCATATATAGGATAATCCCAACTTAAAGAACCCTTTTTAGGGTGAGGACTATTGAAGTTTCAAAGGTACTTTGACACTTAGAATTAAAGCAATCGTTGGCAAACTTTGAAGTGAGTAACCTAATACTTTGATTCTCTTTCTACATGCATAAAGTTTTGATAAGATAAATGTGTATTTGATTGATGATTTCCATGAGACAAACATGGATTTTGATGCATTGTTATGGAAAGAAAAATTGGTTTATTGCATCTATATCGCTAGTTAATACTCTACCCGTTCTGAATTGCTCTGTGGAACATGACCTTGCTATGTGGTCTTGGTCATTTTGACTATGTGATAATATTTGTGGCCTTATTACATGGTCTTAGCCAATTATGTGCGCACCACGAGTAGTAGTTTAACTAGTGATAGGGCCCTTTCATACATTTAAAAGCTTTGTGCATCCGATGATTTTCTTGAAAGTACATTTTTCTTAAATGAAAGTCGAATCGAGATATTTTGTTATTCACTGAGTATCTTGTACTCATACCTCTATTTCCTACCATTTTGTAGATGGTCGGAGGTAAAATATTGGTCAAGCAAGCCAAGAATCGGAGCATGCCCGCAGATGAAAGAGGATTTTGTATGTAGAAGGGAATCTATATTTTAGAGTTACAAGATATAATTTTGGCTATAAATATATATCCAAACCAATATACGAGTCTAGTATTTTTTGTGTAAATAAGTATGCCTATGTAAAAGCTTAATTTTCTCATAGTTCGGTTTGATAATAAATGAAATACTTACCAACATAATTTGTTGAGTTATTTGATTTTTTCTAAGTCTAAATGAAGTCATACAAAAGTAGCTGTTTAGTAAGTCCCGTCCTCTCAAATTGTACAAAAAAAGAAATTAAACTCAAAAGCTTCCGCTCTCGAATATAAATGATAATAATAAGTAGTAAATTTGAGGGGGCGTGACAAATTAAACCTCTAATCCCCGTGTTATTTCTTCACTTGGCCATGGAGGATAAAGTAGGGAGTATCAAAAATTTATTCCTCATTTAGATAAATAACATTATTTTGTAAGACAAGATCAACGTTTTGTACAACATGAATTATTATTATCATACAACAAGCTATTCTAATTTAAATTTGAAAATAATGTCATATTTGGCTCGATTATGACTTGAAACTTTTTCTCTCTTGCTTGTATCAACAAGGAACGTCTAAACATTTTGTTACAATAACAAGGCAGTGACTTGAAACAACATATCTTTCCAAAGAGCATGGTTACTAAGTACTATCGTACACCAGTGAAAACCACAATCATAAAAAATTCAACCCCTTTTCCCCCGTTTGCTTAATAAAATTGCGAAAGAAACTAAAATTGTTTCTCATTTATGGTTTTCAACGTGTCGAACGCGTGTCTAAGATGACCTTACATTCCATTGAACAAGCGCAAATAGCTTCTCCAAGTGAAGGAGGTGGTTCCGTGATTTATAAACATGTACACTGTACAAAACTGCAGCTAGCGTTACCAGCAGAAACGAGATTATTATCAATTCCCAAAAATCCTGAACAAGAAAAAAAAAAAAGTAGAAGAGAAATGTCGAATTAATAGGCATATATCAATGGTCATTAGCAGTATCTTCTTAATGTTAAACAAGCCATGAGTCTCTTTGTTGCTTTAAATGATAATCAAAAAATTGTTTCCAAAGTAAATGAAATCTAATGTTTCCTCTCGAAAATGATCGAAAGCCCACCATTGGGCTTCCTAAGGAGCCTGTCAGTGGGTCCCACAATGACATGGACCAATCAAAATGCTTCCACCACCACTAACTCCACACACCCCTTTTTCTTGCTTTCAGACCCATGGCAGAATCTGTGTGCGTGGGCTCAGAATCATTATTGTTGCTCTAAAACCCCGTTATCCAATCCATGCACATTCTATCAAAAGCACACTAAGTGGTGGAGAAATAATTTTCTACGTTCTCGTAACAAATTAATACTCAGTAAAATAGACTGGAGGGGACTGAACTGGAAGTTCTAATGAAGAAATCTAAGATCTTATGTTTATGGTGTCCGGAAACATTAACCACGTAAGCAAATTACAAAATGTCAACAACATAAACAAATTACACAGAGATGGTACCTGTGGATTGGATATCACGATACCCATAATATAAGTCATCAAGTCCAAGAAAGACTGAAGCGAGTTTTGAACACCGCCAATAACACAGAGATCACTTTCAGGACATAATCCTATAGGAGTAGGCAGGAAGAAGTTGTAACTAAAACATGAATGGGGGTTGGACAAATATAGTGTGTATGAAAAATGAGCTTAGAAAAATGTGGCTTAAATTCATATCCTGCCTACCTGCATTTGTTGGATTACAGACAAGTCAAACATCCATAGTCCAAGGCGTGACACAGCAACTCCACCCATAAGAAGATAAGCTGATAAATTTTTTCTTTTAATCCATATTGAAGCAACACATAGCAAGAGACAGGTCCACTGCATAAGAACCAAAAAGGTACCAGAATCAAGAATTTTGTGTGTAAGAAATAGTCAGTAACGTGAATATAGCAACAAATCCATAGCATCCAAGTACACGATCCTCAGAGGATAGACGGCTAATAGTGTATTGAGTGAAGTACCTGAGACCAAATCGACCAAAGACCTGTTCGAAGTGTTGAAATACGAGATTGTAGGACAGGATATAGAAATGTTGCAGCTATCCCTACCGTAGCGCTAATTCCACGAGCAATGCCTATTACATATGCAGGTATACCTTCCCATTCCAAAGTAGCTGTCATTAAAGTTCCAAAGCTACAACACCAAATTAGATAGAAAAAATAATTAGGCACAAAAAATGATTTCTCAGGGATGAAAATAACACATATTTACAGATTAAAACAGTCAGCACACAAGCAGATGATCCAACAGGAAAATAGAAACAGCAACACAAATGACCAGAGTAATTTGTTTCAAATTGGTCCATACACACTCCTTGTATAAAATAGTATAAGTGCATGTTTGATACCCGGTACTGGACATGTCAGCAATGGGACAAGATTTCAACTTATTTTTCTTCCATACTACTGTTCAGTTTTAGTCCAGCTTAAAAGCAACCTCTAAGGGTCTTACCTCAGTACGGTAAAATAAAGCAAAGCAAGAGCTAATCCCGGGAGCATCACATCTTGCCGTAAGTACAATCTCCAAGCATTAACATATCGAAGTTTCAGAAACTCTTCAATTATGCTCCCTTTAGAACTGGAGCTGCTTTCTGGCAGCTCTAAATCATTCACGTCCGAGGAAATTAAGCTTTCTGTCTCATGAAGAGCAGAGGTGCTTTCACCTAGGCCTCCAGCTGAAGATCTTAAGGTTCTCCTTTGGCTGGTTTCTATCAAGGCTGGGATCCCATTGTAAACAGACGTCAAAAGCCAATACTGCAAGCATACAGACAATACATTCCAGAGCGCTAGAGTCATAGCTGATGCAGTTAGAGATACAAAGCTAATAATAAAGCCAGAGACCACTGGAGCAAACAATTTGCAGATTAAATCAATTCTTCTTAAGATTGAATTCATCTTCGTCTGTACCCCTGGAGGTTGGCCTTCTGATATAACAATCACCCTGTAATTTGATGACTCGATTAAAAATGTTGATAAGGTGACAGCTTAAAGAAATTCAAACACCCATATCGTCAGGCACAATGAACTTCACTTTCACCTATGGATGGCGAAATATTATGTTTGCTCCATATACTTAAAAAAGACTTAGGAATACCCAAAACACGACTTTCATGAAATGAAACTAAAGAAAGGCAAAGATGAGTCACCATTCTCTTTCTACCAAGATGGTTCCAGCAAGAGTAGAAAGCACACCAACAGCTCCAGAGACATTGATTAATATGATAAAAGAAGTGAATGCCATGAAATTTGCAGACATCAAGTTTGTACGGACCAGAATAGCTACCACTGCGCCTCCAGCAACCATAAATGAGAGATTTTGACTCAGTAACCAAACTCTCAGAACCTGTTGATACAAATAATTGGGGGACTCAATATTGGAAACTGGAATAATCTTCTCCGAGCCTGACAAGTTTTATTTTCCATTACACATTTTATTTCATGAAACAGAATTACTTTGCATAACTGTTTCAGCTTTTATGTAGTTCTGCTGGAGAATAGTAACTCCAGGATTCAAAGTGAACAACTTTTATCCCCCTTCAGAGAAAACATACATGTAACCACACGGTAAAACTGCTGGTAACCAGAAATAGCACAAGTAAATTTTCAATATTGGTTCCAAGAGTAGCAGTAGAAGGAAGAAAGATTTTTCTGTAAGAATCAACTGCAAATAATGAATGCGCTGTTGAATTCAATCCGGTAAGTCTTATTTAGCATTGCAAGTCATCTATTGACAATTAATCTCTTCTAGTAAAGCCACAAAGAATGACCTCTTATACATGTACATTCCATTTAACTTCAACAAAATATTACTGTCAATCTCCCATTTATCCATTTTCGAACTATTCAACTGAAACAAGCTACCTCATATAATCAAATCTATCAATATAGTCCAAGTTATGTCATTTCATGTTTTTTCGGGACAACGTTAAATGGAAGTGCAAGCAGACCTTAATATAGGACAACTTGTCAACCAACTCTCCGACCATTGACCCAAACAACGCAGTGGAGGCAGATTCTACCACGCGATATACAGCGGCAAGAAATAGTGAGTCTGGCCAGACATTGATCATGTACAAACCAATAGAGAATTCCCACATTCTGTAATTAGAATGACACAAATAAGTGCATGGTAAAACTGACAAAATAAACAAAACAACTTCATCCTAAATATATTCACTCCAAAACTAATAGGAATTCAACACCCCACCCCCCAAAACACCCCCCGGGGGGGGGGCTGTTTGCAGAAGAATAGGGAAATCAAAATCAATTTGCGCAAGCATCTCTTCAAACACTCCACAAATTAACAAAAATTCCCAACTCCTGAAAACCAAGAAACGATTATAAATCAATGCAAAAACGAATACAAGAAAGAAAAAGGGCGAAATAATAAGAAATCTGAATGAAACCTGGCACCCCATCTGGCCAAAAAGTGGCCAACGTATAAATATATGAGCAGAGCAGATGGGAATGAAAGTGATCGTCGTTCCTTAGAAATCAATGACTCGTCCATTGCATCACGTTGTGGTTTTGCTCCCAATTCATCAACTCTTTGGTTGCCGACTTTAACAGCTGCCATGATAACATTTGTACCGATAGCACCCCAGTTTATTATTATTATTATTATTATTATTATTATTATTATTATTATTATTATTATTATTATTATTATTATTATTTATTTATTTATTTATACGCAGAATCCTTGAATCTTGCGTGGTATGAAACCGGCTGGACTAGTGGCATGGATCACATGTGCCCCCTTGACTAACAATAAGAAATTTCTAATTGTGAAAAAACCCTCGGCAAAATGTTTTGCAAAAGATAGGTTTACTATTTTTACAGTCGTGTGTATCATTAGAGTATTTCATTTTGCAAAAGATGGTTTATTATTTTACTATCGTGTCTATTATCAGAGTACTTATTGTTTAGATATGAAAGACATTGAAATTACCACTTAAAAAAAAGTGAGAAAGTACCTTATTTTGTAAAACATTTTGCAAAGAATTATTGACTAAAATATCAAAAATACAGGAATTTCTAAAAGATTAAACTAAGAGGTGAAGTCGCCTATCGGAACATTGCACTACAAGTCAAGGCCGCTTGAGATAGCTAGTCTCGACTTTGGAATATTTGAAATATATTTACAAAGGTCTGAGTGACCAAAATTAAAAAGAAAAAAAAAAACTTCATATTTCAAACATCATCACTATTATTATTATTATTATTATATACACACATATTTGTTACCTATAAGGAGAGCGAGACTGAAAAAGTATCCAACTTATCAATAAAATGACAAATTTAGACTTTTCTCGACCACTGAGATTCTGTGTGCCCAGCAGAAGAAAAGTAGACAAAAGGCAAATGAATGATAATGTAATCATCATATTGATTATGAGTTGGGTTCTGCCCTCCAATGGTTGTTTTTCTTAAGAAGAATCTTTCGAATACTTTATCAAATGGAAACAAAAAAATTATTGATGTTTTTAATGTTAAAAATTATATATATGTTTGTGTTTTAAACAGTAAAAAAAAAAGTCAAACATTTGCCAACAAATTTGGTGTAGGAATGGAGTTCTATAAAATGAGTTCGAGCACTTTCAATGACCCATTGAACGGTGACTCATTTCGTATAATAAATCAACAATATCATAGACAATTTTAGTTTTGATCTCTCACTAAACATCATATGAATGGAATCCAATGATATCTTGTGACATAATCCTTCCAAATATATGGAGGAAGCTCATTTTCCGATGCTACCCCACCTTTCTTGTTAGTGTGGGAACATTCGTCTTTGCCTAATCTCACTTCAGAATCCGTTTGAATTGATTTATAATTAATATCATTTATAAATAAAAGTAATAATTGTACTTTTATGACACGCTTAAATAATTAAATTTACCGCATAGTATTAATAAGATGAGTATTTCAAATCATTACAAAATAACAGTTGTAGTAATTGCCACATGTCTAATAAAATACAATGATTACTCTTATTTATAAATGAGACAAATTATAAATAATTTCAAACAGACCTTATACTTTTCGCTTGCTTTGATTTGATTTTGCTCGAGCACACAACTTGCTCAACACTTCCTCACGCCAGATGTTATTTTCCAGAGAAAAAATAAAATACTACCAAGCTTATAATCGAAGTTGGAAGAGAAATTGCATTTTTTGTAGTGTAATATAGCCCCAAAGCTATTTAATAACACACAAAAAACAATTGTACAAATTGACCAAATTCACAATAGCAGCCTAGTTTTCTATTCCTTGTACTGTAACTTCTTGTAATAAATGACCATATGACAATATTTTGGACAGAGCCAATAGTAGATTTATGTTTCAACGGATTGAGACCGTCGAGAGCATTTCATGGTAGGAAATCTGGGAATTCGTCCATGAACCTGCAAAACACACAAAGCGGCAACGCTAAGTTATTCAACGACAAATGGAACATAACAAACAAGCAATCTTCTTCCAATTCAACAGCTGAAGCAAACTGGGAGCTACATTAAGTAATTCACACAAAAAGAAACAATAATCAAGAAAATCATATGTTCAAATGAAAGAAGCAATAAGAATTGTAAAACCCAAGTCATAGGAACCCGCGGTCAGCAACATCAAATCTCATCAAGAAAGCCTGTCCAAGTGTTCTTTAGTTAACTTCTTAATAACATCCAAAATACACTGTAAACTTTTCTTGCAAATTCTGGTAATCTCTATTTCCTGTTTCAAAACTAGTTAGTTCTCATTTATCCCCCAATGGATGTCTTGTCAACTTTTCGAAAATAAAAAATAAAAAAATTTTCGTCAAAACTGGAATTCATTCATGACCGAAACTTGAAGAGCAAGGTCAAAGTTGATGAATTAATAAATCACATTTATTATACTTTTGAATAATGAAAATAATGGAAGCTCTTTGCCCAAATGTCAGTTTGACTTCGCAAGTTAAAGAACACATGCCTTTTGCAATAGACACTTAAGACAGTGTATTGCAGTGCCACGTTATCTGTTTTCAGATTTCACTTGAACGTGCAGCCCATGTACAAAATCCTTCCTGTATTATCACACTTATCAACCAGAAGAATTTTTCTAATAAATTCAGCATGCACCATAATATAAAATTCATCCTGTGTTATCACCAGCAGAAATTACCAAATCTATGCCAACGGAATTTGGAATTTAAAAATTGAAAGAAGGGGCAATCCATGGCTGCCAACTCAATCACATGTACTGTAGACAGTTGATTTACATCAAACTAGTTGGCCTACAAACTCCCATTAACAATACAACAAAATAACTGCATTCTCAAGAAAAAAGAAAACTCTGTAATGTTTAATTTCGATTTCTACGGTCAAACAGGGGGGATGTGAAACCCCGCCTTGGGGGGCGGGGTTTGCAGAAATCATCACCAGTTAACCAAAATAGAAGTTGTTGGAGATAATTCAACTTCCTTTCACGACAGTCAAGTATAAAGTTAAATAATTCCCTTCTCCAAGATTCTTAAAGATTGATGGAACTTCTACATAAAAATTCTACAAAATAAAAAATGCAAACCTTTAAGATAAACAACGTTCTGAAAACCAGACCTGACCAACCAGTTTAACCAGGAAAATTGAGAACTGGTCTGGAAACAGGTCCAATTATGGCCAAAAACCGCCCTAATTAAAGAAAGGTCAAAAGACCCGTTAAACCATTAAACTAGTGACACAATAACCGTTTAATTTTAAGTAACAATGGTCAATGTAAATGATTATTTTAATAACATACACGTTATACAAAATTTTCAAGCAATTTGTTGAGTCTATTTGAGTTATGTGTTAAAATTGAAAGTGTAAATATAAAAATTTTATGTAAAACTATGTTGAAAAATCAACAAAATAACTAATTTTTGGCAATTCTACAAAATTTAATGTTTATCGTTAAATTTTTGTTAGTTAAAATGGTTTGACGTCGGTTTGATCCTTGAACCGTTGCCTTTTCCGGTTCTCCTGATGGGTCTGGTTTCTAAACATTGAAGATAAGTAGCTAATGAGTAAATTTTCAAAAAATAATAATAATGGGTTGAATAAAAGTTATGGTTGTAAATTCACAATGACAACATCATTATTAATTCACTAAAGCTAAATGGTGGAATAAGGTCAATAAAGCAACTGTTTATTTGTAGCCATTGTTGTATAGCAGCTAGTAACTTACTGAACAACCATTGCATATCAAGATACCACAATAGTTAGGAATTGCACAAATACGTAATGTGTCGCCGGCAGTGGATTTGAGCTTACAATGCCAGGCATTATAAATATCACTGGATGACAATTCATATACTTTGTAACAGGCTAACAGGCAACATACAATGCGAGTGCTTACAATGACAAGTATCATAATATTGGTTAAATATATGGACATTGATGCCTTAACATAACCATCATTGTAGTTGCGTCATTTATGGATAGTTCATGGTTAATTGACTAGAAAAAACCGCTGCTGAATGCCATATGGCGTGGTACTTTTTGAACCAAAATTGCAAGTGACTTGACCACAAGTAAAATTTCTCATAAGAACATTTTAAAACAATAGTGTTTAGCTGTCAATAAAAACATCTGCAGTACCTTGATAGTGCTCAGTCACTAAGAAACTCTTTTCCAATATAAAACTGATTACAAGGAATCCTTGTTAATCAAATCATATAGCATAAAGGTACTTCAAAAGACAGTGACTATGCTTATAAATAGATAATTTTAACCCAAAGGGCCTAGAAAAAGATTAAGTGCTTCAGTTTAGACAAGCAAAGTTTTTCTTCTCTTTACTCAAATGGAAATGCTTCACTTTGTAACATAGTCTAATACATGGACGCAGTGTGAGTTGAGATAAACCAACAAAGAGAATAAAAATCGGCCAAAAGTCTGAAAAATCAACTCACCTTCAAATTGAATAGCCAAGCATTCCAAGTTAATCTAGTCATGAATTCTGAACCGGATCATCTGAATCCGAATCCGAATCACTTGCATTATACCCTGCCAGAGCCAAACAATTCATATGCAGAAAAACGCCAGGCTATGCACGCACAAAGACTGATATACGGAGATCACCTGGGCGTTTATGACTGACTTTCCAAACTGAAGATCTCACTCTTGAAGCTTTTGTTATCCAAATCTTGCCCTAAGCATAAATGCAAAAATTAGAAAAAGAAAAATCTTGCAAAAAACCGGAAAAGAAAAAAACACTCGCCCGCCCACAACCCACAAAAGTAACCCAGAACAAGAAAGAATTAAGCAACATTTGAATTAATACAAAACAAAAGATTGATAACATAAGGGAAAATGGTAAAACCTTTTGGGCATCCTTCGGAACGCCATAGCCACTGTAATACATTTGACCGACGAGCACTTGCATGTTGATATCCCCAGCCTTGGCCTCCTTGAGGGTGTCAATAAACCACCGCTTCCTGCAGTCGGAGACCACATCTGCCAGCGGCAGGCCACGCTGTTTCTCGGCCCCTCCGCCACCAATTTCTTCTTCTTCCTCCTCCTCGATCATCGGCCTCTTCCTCTTCTTCTCGCTGTTTTCGCCCTTCGATTCTCGCCGCCCTTTACCGAGACGTGGAGATTTTCCCATATGAAACCCGAAAAATTGATAATTGTTACATATATACATGTATGTGAAACGCAGCTCTATTATAAGAAGAATTTGGGAGGGTTTTTGAACGTGGGAGTGGTGTTTTGCATGACAACGACGTCGTATGTTTGCCGGCCGATTCGATCGGCACGGTCCAAACAAGAATCTGGCCCATATCACATGGGCTCAACGGCCCATTTTGCAGCAACAATCTATCAGTGACTTGACTCGTATAAATGAAGCGAAGGGGTCAAATTCCACAAAGGTGAAACCTCCGTGAGCAATTTAAAGGTCCTTAAATAATATGGAAACAATTGCACTGTTCTGAAATTATAGGGACGGGAATGCAATATTACAATAGTTTAAGGACTGACTGGCGCAAATGTTGAGTGTAGGGTGATTCCCGACGAGTTGTGGTCGCCCACCATACTATGGTGGGTTACATCACCATACTCCTATGTGGCGGGTGATGTGGTAGCGTAGTGGGATTAAAAAAAAAAAAAGGGTTCAAATTTCATATTCTGAAGAAGTCGCGTAACCCAGCCCTCCAAATCAGAACCCACCGTCCTCCCTCCCCCCCCCCCCCAAGCGGCTCTCTACACCACCCTTTTTGGTGACGGAGCAGGATCGTCCAGCGAACGGAAGTTGACACAGACCACTGGCCGCCGACTGAGAACCCACCGTCGACTCCCAAAAATCTCCCTCTCTTGCTCTCTCCTTCTTCTTCTTCTTTATCTCTTTCTCTCTCTACCGAGTGCCCAACCAAGTCTGACCACCGCTTTCCCTCTCGGCCGCGGCCCGATTTTGGCAAGGCGGACTGGTAAAGCTGAATGGACGGTAAGGAAAGTTGTGAATCCTTTTGCAACATTAAGACGAAATATGGGTGAGCCTGTAAAAAAGCGATTTGGATCCTTTGAATTTTCTGTCTAGGGTTTCAAAAATTTCATAAGTTAAAGACCCAATCTTTTTGTGTTTATGGCTTTCTTGTTGTTCTTGGGTAGCACGTGATGTTTATATTCGTGTTTAATCGGTTCCGTGGAATACAATTGGTTGTTATCGTTCCTGTGATTTTGCTTAGCCTTCAATTCTTGGTTGTTGCTTCTAGGAGTTTGCTAATTTCTTACATTTTTTACTTGATACAATTTTTTGTTTTTCTGAGAGTTTGCCTAATTTGGAATAGATTTAGTTGATTTTCTTTGTTTCTAGATTTGTTTTTGTTGCCATCAAAGGAGAACTGTAAATGAGTAATTGGCACAGGATTAGTTGAAGAATGTGATGCTTAGATTTTACCTTAATCAGTTCCTGGGATTAGCTTCAGTTCTCTCTACTTGTTTTGGGATTTTGCTTAGATGGTTTCTTTCTTAGCTGATAGATTCAGGGATGAGATAAGATTACTTGGAATTGTGAGGATAGAACACAGATAAGAGGGCTTCAACGTCAGAGAACTCATTAGATAAGATACAATTAATTAGCATAGTACTTTGACTAGGAAGCCTAAGGACATATCAACAGAAACATTTGGGATTAGGTTCTCTAATCTCAAATAATCTGGAGAGACTCAAATTAATTGAGCATGTGTGCACATAATCTATAGTATTTATTTCTCATATTTATAACAATTCTTTCAGTTAAGGAAGGAACAGCTGAGCACAAAAGATTGAAAAGTTAAATGTCATATAGTTGGCTTATTGTCCTAAACTTCTAGGTCAGCTACTTAAAATTTTACATAGGACAATTATAAGCTGACAAGTAGAAAAGAAAATTGTGCTTTAGTATAGAAAGGAAGAAACTGAAATTAGCAAGTCACTTTTGGCCCGTCAAATTCGTTGCTAAATTCCTCTTCATATAGTTTGTTTTTATTTATTTCTTTCTCATCAATTCAACTTGAGTTTTGATTCTGATTTCTTATGCATGAATATATTTCTAACAGAGAAATCTTTGCACTTAGATAGTTTGAGGGAAGTTTAGTGAAACAAGATCATTTACTGATTTATTTAATATGGGTCTATGGTAGAAATTATTGTTTTCTTGATGTTCTTACTGCTAACTTATCTAGTTTATTCATATTTTGGTTTATTTTCTTTAATAGGTACGAAGTTAATAATTACCAAACATTATTATCTTCTTCTAATTATTATTTGAAGATCTTAAATATGTAATTTAGCTTGATTTGAAGTTCCCAAATGATAAAAATAAGATCAATTGGCAACAGGACTTGGTATAACTTTCATGGAAGTGAAGTAAATTTAACTTCCTATCTTGTCTTGTGTGAACTCTTGCATTGTCTACTTCTTGTCTCTTAGCATTTTCTAGTTGTTCATGGATATTCAGATGCATGTAAAGTTGAAACCTTGAATCATGATGAACTCCATTTTGGAGGCCTTTTTACCAAATCGTGTACAGGGGTTTTGTTTGCAAATTCTACAACTAATATATCTTTATTTATCAACTCAAAAGTTAACTTATTTGTGAATGCAATCGGATCCACATTGACAGGAAGGAATAGAGGAACCTGTCATAGTTGTACATGGTGGGAACACTTCTTCAATGAATGAGTGAACGGGACCCACTAATTTAGATCTGATGCTCCAGTATTGGAAGAAGAAGACTTCAAGATGATCGACTTCATGCTTTGCAAAAGAAAAATCCTTGTAATTGCTGGTCTGATTTTGAAGATGGGTTGAATTTAGATATCATCGTTAAGGTTGAACTCATTCTCTAATTATTGTAGAGCCCAAAATGTTGGAGAAGAACTATGAAGTCTCTCAAAGCTGCTGAATGCTAGATTATTGATTGGATGATTGCCCGAATAAGAAGAAAGATGTCATTGAAGATGACGTTTCCCTGTGGCAGAGATGGGCATGGAGAGCAAAGTTGCAAGATTACATAATGTTTGCCTAGTTTGTATTATGTGTGGTTGTAGGATATAATTGTGTGGATGTCAACATATTATGTAACTTAGACCCTAGAGTATACGGACAAAGATCCTGTTAAAATATGGTTTGTCTTGGTTTAATTTGCAGCATGTTTGATGGTAAAGCGAATCTGAAATCTAAGTTGAGTGTGTGAAAAAAAAGAAGATAATTAAAGGATTATCTACTTATTCCACATTGAAATGTAGGCAGGTATAGGACAAAATAAGACACAATTGGATTTGAATTGCCAGATTGAATGTCATTGTAAACCTCCCTCCCCTCTCCTACCTTCCACAGCCAAAAAAAAAAAGCACAATACATTTGAATCAATGCAATACAAACCCGATAAGCAGCCCATGTAACACTTCGAGTACTTTTCTATGTTAATAGTGACATCTTAGGAATAATAATTGGTTTCAACATTCAACTATAAGTAACTAATGAATAAATCTTATAATTGGATGAGTAGTTGAGGCATTTTATAAGAATTTGAAGACATTTTGTTTGTTTGATGATTACTCGAATGTATGTCAATTACTCTATCGATTACGGAAAATTGCTAAAAGAACAACTAAGCTTAATGGGTAGTAAATTTTGAGACTGAAAAGATGTTTAAAGTAAAGATGTGATATCTCACTAGTATAGTCGGAAATACTAGAACTTAATTATAGAGTTCAATAGGTAATAGGGTTTACTAAGAAATAAAGGGAAAAATCTAAGAGATCGGAAGAGCACACGTCTGA
>CAVNYN010243658.1:0-19383 GCA_963692815.1 Nyctanthes arbor-tristis | reverse complement strand
TGCTGAATTTCTAAAACTCTGCAAGAGAGTGGAGTACACAATCAGAGCTTGGTATCTCTTACAATTTGAGGATCTCATGGTAAATTAACCAGTTTTTTTGGGATGGAAATCTATATGCTTCTCAATGGAGAACCCCTCCCCCGCCTTTTTTCTTCATCATTCTTAGAATTGTGTTTATGTGCATGCAGCAATTATACTCCCTCTTTGATCCTGTGTACGGGGCACAGAAATTGAAGCAGCAGAACTTATCTTCCAACGAAATTGACATCCTTGAACAGAACTTTTTGACATACTTATTTCAGGTACAATCCAATATACAGAAAATGACAGATACTCATAGCAGTTTTGCTTATTTTATTTGAGGCATTCTTGATATTCAGAAAGGCAAGAACTTATTTGTGTTTCCACAAAAGTCTATGATTATACATTATGGCAGCAACATTCTATAAAATAGAAAAAAGCCCCTCTTGCTTATTGTTATATCAATTCTTGAGCTCCCCAAATTTTTGAAATTACCAGATTCCATTGTATGAATAAATTTTATATGCTTTTAACTTTCCTATTGTCCCCGCCTTGTACCTCCCATTTATTTGCATTCAAAATTTTTTTTCAGGGTTTTAAAATGAATGTTTTCTCTTTAAACAAATACCTACTTTACTTTCAAGATAAATAATCTCTCTCTCTCTCTCTCTCTCTCTCTCTCTCATGCATACCCAACCTACAAATAGAAAAGAATACATATACATTTGCATTGCATTTATAATAAGTTTTTGTGCGTCTTTTGTATGCTTTGACTTTGTTTGTCATCCACAAACATATCATGCAATCAAGTTAGCAAGCTGCTTCTCATGTATGGGCTTGTCACATAAAAGTAATTGCTCTTCAGATCTCTCTCTCTCTCTCTCTCTAACTATGTATGGTCTTGTCAGTTAAAGCTTTAATTTTTGCTAAAAAGTTGGTCAACACTTTTAACTTTGTATGTAGCGTACATTCTCCTAAAAGAAATCACTTTTAACAATATCTCTGTCAACAAGTGTCATTCATTTTGAATGTTTTCTTTTATCTTACTGTATATAGGTGATGGAAAAGAGCAACTTTAAGATAGCCACTAATGAAGAGATTGAAATTGCGCAGTCTGGGCAATATCTTCTCAATCTTCCCATCATGGTTGATGAATCTAAGGTATGCTATTGTACATATGTCATTGATCCAGGCATTGCAGTTAATGCATGGATTTACTTCTCTTAGAGCAAGATTAATGTGTGGGGGAAAAAACCCAAATTTTGGGTTTTCCCCCCAACAAAGCCAATTAATGTATGGGGGAAAGAAGAGGGGGGGGGGAGGGGGGGAAGGTAAAAGAGGGGGCTATTCTTCCTTCAAAAAAATATATAATAAATTTAAAAAGAATAATATTTTGTAAAAAATTGAATATCAATTGTATGATTAAAAAAAAAGCAACGACAAAATAATTTGTAAAAAAGTTCTAAAAAATAAACAAAGTCCTCTAACACTATAATCACTAGATATTCCCCCTATACATCTATACATCATTTGAGAATAGCTTTTTTCCCTCTAATTTTTTCCCTTTAGCTTTTTTCCCCTTGGCATGTTTCCCCTAACATTAATATTGCTCTTAGGGGGCATAACTAGGATATTTCTGTTCTTTATAGCATATAATTGTATTGTTGATATGTCCACTTCTTTGGAATGTAGCTTGATAGGAGGCTTCTGACGAGATATTTTCAGGAGCATCCTCGTGAAAACCTTCCAGACTTCGCTGATAAGGTATCTCTCTCTCTCTCTCTCTCTCTCTCTCTCTTGGATGCATGAGCATGGGTCTGTGTGCATGCGGGCACTGTGAAGTTAAGTTTCTTAACCGAAATTGCTGAGTGTAAGATTTTGCAGATGACTTTTTGACTTAACTTTTATTGTGTATCATCCATGATAAATTGTTTCCAGTGCCTATGTGTTCTGTTGCTTTCTAACTGAACAGTTCCTCCAACTTTCATAACCATTCCAGTTCCTACATCAACTTGTTTAAATCCTCCTATATAGCGTCAATCACGACAATGGTGGGTGGGTTTTACCTAAAGCACTGACATGGGGAATAAAATTGAGTTGATCTTGACTAACTCCTTTGAGAAGCCTTATGGGGAAAATGAATTAGAGATGACATATAATATAACAATAGAAGAGATTATTTAATCAGATTCCCACGCAACGTTATGCAAGCGATTACTTAGGAGATGTCCTTGTATTTACTTCTTCCAACTGTTAGCTGTGCTAAAACTCACAACCTTACTTGATCCAGTTGTTTAACAGCAGAAATCTGGACATTGGAACTGGATTTTTCCTTTTTCTTACTTCTAGATTGGATTCTGGTATTTCTTTCTTTCTTACCTTCCTTTTTTTTTTTTTCATTTTCTTAATTTTTGTTAAATTTTCTCGTCTTTTTTGGGATGAGAACATATTGGTTTTGTAATTCTTCTCCTTCCAAAAATGGTTTCTGTCACCCAGTGTCAAATCTCCATTGCTTATTTGGTCGACTCTGTTCTTCATCCTTCTGGTACATAATGGACCTTCGAGCATTCATTCCCCTTTTGAAGTTTCAATGCTTAAGAAAATTCTTCGCCTAAGATATTTTGCCTTCACAATTTCACTTTATTTGTCTCTTCCGGCAAGGGGATTTCAGCTAGCATATTTTTAATGAAAAAATCTTTGGGCTTACGGAGAATATTTATCCAGTCAGCCACTTTCTTTCCTATTGATAATTGAAAATAAACTATCATAGGAAGGCTCTTAAAGTGTGAAAGATATTTATATATGGCCAGGTTATCTGGAGATGAATTCCTCACCATTGAGATATGAAAATAAACTATTGTATGAAGGCTCCTAAAAGTGTGAAAACAGATGCTGCGGCCTTAGAGCTGGAGGCAAATGCCAAGTTCTACTACCATAGATAGGAACCTAAAGATAAACCCGCCAAATTCATAATCTTTCAAAGAAGGAGAATTCAGGCATCTGAATTGAGATATTTATGCCAAATTTTACTTTATTGCAGACTGGAAAGTTAGCCCCTATTCGCATTATCGTTCACTTCTTTACAAGTTTATTCATATATGTCTGTTTTACTGATTTTAGTTTTTCATTTAATTATATCACTTAACAACTACCAAAAATGTGTTATTATTTAAAATAAATTGTACATATCAATTATCATTTACAAAAGAGGTGCTTTGCACGTGCTTATTATGGCATATGTCTATTTCAGAAATGAAAATCAAGTTACTGGCTGAGATTTGTGTAGTGCATATGGGTCCCATGAAATGTGTGGATGCGCTTGCTCTGACCTATTTCTATTTTGAAATAAAAAGTAGTTTGCTAACATGGGCTTATTAGAAATAATTGACATACAAGGATATTTTTCATGATTGTAATTTGAGTCTAAAATTGGTAGCATCTGCCACTAATGTACCTTTTAGCATATCTGGATTGATCTTATATTGGTAATTTAGGCCCTCCTCCATAGGGAAGACCTCCACCACTGCCCCCCGCCCCACCAAAAAAAAAAAAAAAAAAAAAAAAAGAAGAGGGACATAGGAAACCGGATCTCATATTTCGATTTGGTTTGGATCTAATGGTAAAAAATTTTATTTTCTGATTTTTCTTTTTAATCTAGTATGTTATCTTCCGGCGTGGGATTGGTATAGATAAGACGACTGACTACTTTTTCCTGGAGAAAGTGGATATGATCATTGCACGTTTTTGGGCATGGATGTTGAGAAAGACCAGGTGAGTAACTTTGCTTGTGATAATGAACTTAGTAGCTTGAGTCCAGGGCGGTCAAAATCAAATAGTTTTGATGTTATGGTCTCTGTCACATGTTCATGGTTTTCCCTTTCTAACTTCTGTTTAAAATTGGATCCATCTGGTCTAGCCTTTCAGGGACACCTTAGCTTTTAAGCAGAAGTCTTTTTATTACTTGCAGGTTAGAAAGAGTATTGGTTAGGAGATCGAGTTCGCTGCAGAAAAGGGATCCAAAAAAAGATGATGAAATCACTGCTGAGGCTGATCAAGATGGGCTATATGCTGAACGCGTTCGTCTTGAGAAAATGGAACTGAGGTTTCTAAAATATCTTGATCTTAGTGACTTTTACTTTATTCTTGAGTTGCTTGCTTTGTGTTTAAATGATTTACAAGTCACTTTTCTTTTTCTTTCCTTCTTTTTTCTTATTATTATTTTTTTAATTCTGGAGTTTCACTAATGGATTGTCATAATATCTTAACAATCCTAAACATGTAGCATGCTTGATGATGTTACCTGTCTGAAAGTTTGCATGGATTCTAATGGATGCACCGATTTTTTGTGGTTATTTTGTTCCCACAGCTTCTATTATCATCACAAGTATTGGTTTGTAAATTGTTCTGTCATGAATGCTAATGTAGGCAGGAATTTAGTATAACTCAGATAGCAAATCAGTCAGCTGCTGTAAATAATGTCTATATGTTGGAGATATATAAATTTTAAAATGCATTTCTAACATGAGAACTCTTATCGGCAATGTAGAACTCACACATAAAATTGTTGCCCGTTTTAAGTTCTTGATCAATATTTTGTTTTTCTAACGGTTTTTATTTTGTCCTGAATCAGTATAAGCAATCTGCTGAGCAAAATTACCATTCAAGAACCTACCTTCGATGGGATAATTGTTGTCTACAGGTATTCGTTGTGGTTTTTTTTATCCTCAGCTGTTGAATTTTTTTATTGTGACAGTTTATTTTGCAAAACAGTTGATGTGATTGTGATACTGAGAGTTAGTTTTTAGCTCCCACTTATTCATTATTATCACTCCTGTGTCTTCTTAGCTATGTTGTTGCCTGAAACTGGTTGGAGGGATTTAACAATAGATGGTTGCTATGCAGGCGGGCAGGTTCTCAAACAAAACCAGAACGTGGGATATATGTGAAGCATTTCAAAAACATTCCGATGGCAGATATGGAAATTGTCCTAGTGCGTTTTTCTTTTCTTTCATTTCTTTTAGGTCCTTTTTCCTCTTCTATATATGCTTGAGTTCTCCACTCATTTAGGCCATCTGTTTTTCTATGGCTAATTGTTGTTGGCGTGAGTTTGTAGTTGCTAAGGTACCCATACCTTATTAACCACATTATTTTCTTTAACAGCCTGAGAAAAAAAATCCAGGTTTAACTCCAATGGACTGGGTCAAATTTCTCATTTCCGCTGTTGTTGGTCTGGTCAGTTACAATGTGTCCTGTGTTCATTACTTATTTGAATTCTTTCCATAAAATAAGTTTGTCACAGGCTCCAGTTGTGGATTCTTTCAGGTAGCTGTTGTTGGTTCAGTTGAAATGCCTAAAGCTGATCTCTGGGTCATGTTTGCTATTCTCTCAACAGTGATTGGTTATGTTGCTAAGACATACTTCACGTTAAGTGTTTTTCCACTAGACCTGGATTCCCCTCAGTATATTATTCAATAAGAAAACCAGAGACTAGTTTTTTGTAACTGAACATACTGTTTTTGCGGTTTGAGCACCTATGAACTTGCTGGTTGCACTTGTTTATTCCCTGCAGGTTTCAACAGAACATGGCTACATATCAGAACCTAATCACTCAGTCAATGTATGACAAACAATTAGATAGTGGCCGGGGTACTCTTCTTCATTTGTGTGATGATGTGATTCAACAAGAAGTAAGTATAGGATGGGATCATTATCTTTATTTCCTTTCACTTTACAGACCAAAATTGTTTGCAATATTCTTTGTCAAAGTTAGAAGATCAGAAACGTAAGAACTGGCTTTCCCTATTTTATTGATTTATGTTCGCATGACTTCGAAGCTCGATATTATCAAGAATTAGTTCTTTTTAAAATAGTGGCCCCATGACTAAGCCTTCCATGGATTCACATGATTTTAAGACTATATAGCATAATTAGCGCCCCCCCCCCCCAAAATCCTTCTCTTCTTTCTTCCCCATTTGTTTTCCCCACTTGCGTTGGTGACAGTGGCATTTCTCTGGATGAATGGAGAAAAATTATTCCCCTCCCCCCACCCCTGGGGGGGGGGTGTTCGAACTCTGGTGAGATGTTGGATTACGTCAAAAAGTTTCTCTCTCTTCTTTAAGAGAATTTATGGTTGACAATGAACTTTTTTTGGATTTTCTAATCAACTCTTCTAAAAAGCTGTAGACCTATCAAGAGTTATTTTTCCCCTATTTAGAGGTTTGCTTGTGCTTGTTTGATTCCCATTCTACATCCACATTATAATTTCACTTGTCACTGATTTGACCAATGATTTGACAACTACTCTACAATTACCACACATTTCAAACTTCATTAAATTTCCACCACTCATTTCGCCTCATTATAATTTCTCATTATAATTCGTATATATACCTATTAAACACTTGTGTTAATGTAAAATACTGTTACCTCTTCAGTGTAGTTTTAACTTCCATAGATTGCAAATGTGCAGGTAAAGGAGGTGATAATCTCATTTTTTATACTAATGGAGCAGGGGAAAGCTACTTTGGAGGTATGCAGAACTGGTTGCTATTTTCCTTTCTCTGTGTGCTTGATATCAAGATATCTGTTATGTTAATATTAACTGTACTGATTTGATGATTTGATCCAACACTCTTTGAGTGTGTTTTTAGGATCTTGACCATCAGTGTGAGGAACTAATACAAGACGAGTTTGGAGAACAGTGCAATTTTGATGTTGATGATGCAGTCCATAAATTAGAGAAATTAGGCATTGTTTCTCGGGTGAGTTTCACTTTATCTTCTTCAGTTTCAATTTTCTTCTGTATGTTCTTTGGATGGAGTTATAGTAGTTGCAAAATGGAATCTGAGTCTACTTTATATTTAGTCGGTGAAAATCTGATGTCTGTTTTAGGTGTCCAACCTTTTGAAAAATTTATCCTTGAAGAAGTAATTGCATTTTAGGACGTGCCAGTTTGTTGCCTGACTTAATTGCAAATTGTGAAATTAGGATTCAATCGGAAGGTATTACTGTGTCGGTCTAAAGCGTGCCAACGAGATAATTGGCACAACCACAGAAGAACTTGTGATGAAAGCAGCACAGTTTTCTGGTACCTCTTGATTTTGTCCTTGGCTGGTAGGAACTGGATTGTTTGCTTTTGAGATTTGATGGCACTTGGCACGCAGATACGAATTCTCTTTACCAATGGAAATCTCAATTCTACAGGCTACTGCGTCATTTGTGCATAATCTTATATATACTTTTATTTATAATTCAAAACTTGTTTCCTAGGAGCTGTTTAGGGTAGCTTGTGCGTTCACATGTATATTTCTCATTTTTTCTTTTCAAAGACAAGCTTCTTGGTTTATATGGCTCAAATTTCTTTTTCGGGTTGACTGGGAACACTCGTTTTACTTGGTTGAGATTTGAATGTAGTGATAATTTCACCAGCAAAAAAATAAAAAAATGATGTTACTGAGTTCATCTCCAAAAGCTAACAAAAATGTGCAGAATCGCCTAAACTAGGACGTAAATTTTTATGAAGAAAAGGACACATGACAGTTGGGAATTGAACCCATCACTCCTGAAAAAGGAAAATTTGGTTATCTTTTGCCAATTAAGAATCCACATTTATGTTCAAGGAATTCATTTTAACAATAAATTGGGGCATTTGTATCCGCATATTAATTCTTGATTTGTTTAATACGGTGAAGTGTGGTACTGTAATTGTTACTTATATTAGCGAGTAGGAAATCCTTTGCTTGACAAGTTCTCTGATGAGGATATTGAAGAAAACTTCAATAGGTGAGGTCAAAAGTATAATCGAATCCTAGTTAAATAAGCAATTGATCAATGCTATATCAAGTCCAACCCTAAATCTTTTATTTTATTTTATTTAAAGTTCAACCCTATTTCGGAGGAGATGGAAATAAATCATAACCTACTACAAATTCTATAGCGATCATAAAATGAATTAGTTATTTCAATGGTTATCGAATATGTAAGAAAAGCTTTTTGAATCAATATTCTAGAGAAGTTTGAAACGATCAACAATAACGTAGGAGATTTGAGAAAATTGGAATATTGGAATTCTATTGAAGATTGTCTATTTGCAATGAATTTTAGAGAGTTAATCATAGTTATAGGATACAATGAATCTCCATGGTCCATTCAGAGCATGTGTAGATATATAATACTTGATTAATATGTAGATATATTTATGTTTTTGAAGAAGGCAAGTCCTGTGTCTATATGCATACCACATCAGTAAATATCAAGAATGGACAGCTAGTATCCGTCTATTTTACCTATGCATTTCTTTATGTAATTAATTTTTTATCTCAATTGTCTCTAAATTTCAAGATGTGCTTGTTATCCAGAAAACATTGTTAATAAATTATTTGTGTTATAAGCACAGTTGTTGATGATATGGGGTTGGAGAATCTTGCTATGAAATCGGAATTTAATATAATAGTTGTTGATAATTCTATTTTTATTGAACCACATCATAGCAATTTAATATAATAGTTGTTGATAATTCTGTTTTTACTGAACCATGTCATGAGCAAGATTCTATAAGTAGGGATGTTTAACTGAGCTAACCACAACCTGCTAATACGAGCCTATTAACTTTTTTTTTTTTTAAATTAAGAAATGTCAAAAAATGAAAAAAAAAAAAACTTGTCCAAAGTCGAGCCGGCTCAGGCTTGGCCCATGCAATGCTCGAGCTTTAAGTTAGGTTGAGCCTTGTTTTTAGAGAGCGGGCTGACCCGAGCTCTGATCAGGCTTTTTTCAGCTCAAGCTTGTGTCGAGTGTAAAATTTAAATATGACTCGATTAAACTCGACTCGACTCACTCATATCTCTATCTATAAAGGAATTAGATTCTGGTTCCATTAAATTTACAGGAGGGTAGATGTGTGATTTTGGTAGAGTGGGGGAAACATGAAGAAAATAAAGTAAAAAAAAATGGGTGGAAAAATATTACTACTATTATTATTATTATTATTATTATTATTATTATTATTATTATTATTATTATTATTATTATTATTATTGTTGTTGTTGTTGATATTTTAGATTGAATGTTGATGAGTATATCCATCGATGTGAAACTTGGAATGTCATTTTAAACCTGATTATATTATAGATTTTGATCAACTTGAACTTTGCAACTATAATAAAAAGATAACTAACATATCATTCATACGAAGATAATATCATTCAACATATCATTCGTATGAAGATAATATCATTCTTATTTCTTACTAACTAGTAAAAGATAATTTCAGTCTTACTAGTAATAAAATATAGAGTAAAATATCATGTTCATCAGTAATAGATAATATCAGTCTTCATTTGCGATTTTTGTTGCATTTTATGTTTTTTTAGCTATTGCTATAAATTTTTAATGCTATACTTTTGGAGAGTATTTTAAACAAAAAGGACAAGTTCGAGTAAGAGAAAAATTCATACTTACGACTACTTCCTAAAAGATTTGATATTCTATATATACTAGAGGCATGAAATGTAATATAAATCATTAGAATACACAATCAGATTTCACAATTCTCACAACATTTAAGAAAATAGATTTCAATAGGGTTAATTTCACATTCCGTCTCCAGCCTTTACAATAAGTATCGCTTGGATCCCCCAGTTTTGCTAAGAAAATTGATCAAGCAGCATTTTCAGAGCCACCTCAATCACTTGGCATCTAAATGGCAAAAGGAGGGTCCACCATTTCACATTCTAATTTTTTTTTTGACAGCCATGGAGGATAAAAAAGGAGCTCACCGAATTCACAACTCTACCATGCCTCCACCAAAAATTCTTATTAACTCCTCTCTCGAAAATTCCGGTGGACCCCCTCTTTCGCTGGAGCAGCCACCACACCGGAGTAGCCACCCCACCCCCTCCGGTGACACCATAGATAAAAAGAAAAGAAAAGAAAAGAAAAGAAAAGAAATCGAAACATTTCTAAGATCTGCAAAAGTGATTCTTTTACACTAATCCCTTTCACACTCCAAACCCTCGGGGAAGGCTCAATTCGATTTCTTTTCTCACCCAACTCAAATTTTACCCTTCATTTCCTCCCTAAAGCAACGGTTCCAAACCACTATTGCCAACATGTCACTGCCCCATCTATGAGAGATACAGAAATTTAACACTTTACTGCCATGTTTCAGTATTTCCCCCATCCACAAGCTTCCACATCATCAATAAAATAAGGCACTATTTGAAAATAACTGTGGCTGACGACGACTCTAGCGGCAGGAAAGTGGGGGGCGGGGGAGGGAGCGCAACTGTGAACGACAAGAGAAGGGGTGTGGGGTTTCGACCAGGATGTTGACGGTATATGGAAAGGGGGTTTGGAGGGAGTGATTGACGGCGGCTCTTCTCCGCCGAAGATGCCGTCCAGCGAGATGGAGGGGGTGTGAATAAAAGGGCTTCTGAGTTTTTTGTTTGGGGTTAGAAGAGAGGGGTTTTGAAGAATTTGGAGTGCTACCGCTTCGTTTGGAAATCTTTGCAGCTTTGCCGAATGTGAAGTGGTGGAACCCTTTTTTGCCATTTAGATGCCAAGTGGAGGAGGCTGAAAATGCTACTTGATCCATTTTCTTAGCAAAACTGTTGGATCCCCAACTTCTTTTTTTCAACCCGCTAGATCCCAACCTTTCATTAATTAGCACGAATGATCCTTTTAACACTTTTCATCCATTAACCCTTTAGTCAAATTACCATTATATCTCTAAAAGAAAAATGATGGGGGCTGCAACTTGCAATCGAGACGGCAGCCGAAAGGTGAGATAGACTTCCCCCCCTAGTGCTTATTTCTGACAACAGTTTGTTGCCATTCCTACAGTTTTGCTGTTGGGACAACAACCAAACTTTTTGGCCGTTGGTACGACATCTTTTTCTTCTGTTTTTATTTTTATATTATTTTTTTATATTTATAGACGTTTCTTTTTTAGTTTAAAAGTGTAAAGGATATAACAATAATTTGACTAAGGCAGAGAAATGGATGGAAAAGTGTCAAAATGGACCATTTGTGCTAATTAATAAAAAGTTCGGGATTCAGTAGGTTGAAACAAAATTTGGAGACCTAAGCGATACTAACTGCAAAGATGAGGGACGAACCGTGAAATCAACCCACTTGAATATAAATCACTAGAATTACAAATAAGGGACATTAATCAATTTTCACATATCCTATGACATTTTAAGATTCGTGTTTATAGATTTGTTGTTTCTTAAAGGATTGTTTTTAATTAAGATTAAATTAATTTTTGTTTTGAAGGTGAAGCAACCAGAAAAAAAGCGAAAATATTGATGTGATTAAATTATGATTCAAAATTGATTTTTTATTGCTTTCTTGCATATTTTTATGTTCATACTTTATTTGTTGAAAAAATAGTTCAGTTTTTGTAATGATTTATACTAATAATACAAAGGAAAAACTAGAATAATGTTGAAAGTTCTTTATCACGTGCAACATAGGTGTTATATGCTAGTACAATTAATGTTTGAATAAAAAGAATCGCACTACACTATTACATAATTACATAACATGCATATTTTATATACTAGTAGTAACATAAACAACTCCAATGCAACAAAAGATGATTGAAGACGTGAAAAATTACTAATATATATTTTTAGAAAAGAAGAAAGAAAGAGAAATATAGTGACGATAATGATAGCAACTTCTAGGTTTAAACTTTGTGATAGGCAATATTTAACAGTTAGGGATTGTTCGTTGTGGTTACTTTTATAACCTTTTTTTTTTTTTGAAAGCAAAGAATCAATTTTCATTAGCAAGCAAAGCTTGAGTTCAATCATGAGAGACGGTGTGAGTAAGCCAATCTGGGGCCTCACGAAAATTACAAGATATAGAATATGAAATCGCTCTTTGAGCTAATATGTGTGCAGCCATATAAGCTTGTCGTCTAATATATCTCACTTCAAACATATTCCGGTGAAGCTTTCTTGCACTCGCATATGATCATGCCAAACTCTGAATTATCCTCATCTTTATCACATAGAGCATCGACTACTCCTTCAACATCTAACTCGATCACCGCCGCTGAGATACCCAATCTTATCAACCATTGTATTGCACTTCTCAGCCCCATAGCCTCTGCCTCATTTGCTGGGAAATTACCTTCAATCGGTTCCAGACACTCAACAAAAGCCCTTTTACTATCGCGAATGATGATGCCTAGCCTGAGCTAGATCCTGTTCTACGTGTTGCAGCATCAACATTACATTTGGCATAGCCCAAGGGTGGAAAAGACCAATAAGTATCATTCAACAAAGGCTGCTTCTCTGGTCCAGTCTACCTTCTAGCCTCTATCCACTCCACTAGAGCCTACATTCTATTGAATACTATCTGCTTGGGCACTTGAGCTTGTCCTCTCCATAATTTTGCGTTACGTTCCCTCCAAATACTCTATGCAATAGAAAAAACTCGGTTAATATCATGTTCATGCCTTTTCACAATTTTATTGAAAAACCATTCTTTTATTGAAGAACACTGATCCGACTGAATTAGAAGATTAGCTTTCTTCCAACACTCTTTAGCATAAGGGCATAGAGGTAACGTGTGGATGCTGGTTTCTTCCTACCTATCATACATCACACAGGCTGTAGATATAGGAACACCCGACATGTTTAATTTTTCTCTAGTAGGAAGGCAGTCTCGAAATACCCGCCACATGAACATTTACATTTTTGGAGGAAATCGTAGTTTCCAAATCAGTTTCCAATTCCCTTCTACTTCGTCAATTTCCCCTAATTCTTCCGTCTCTATAGCAACCCTATACCTGGACTTCCGATCTCCCATTCTTGCTAAAATGCCAGATACATTTGTCTGAACTAGAAAATGAGAGAGGGATGTTCTTAATATCTTGAATGTCTCTAGCCGAGAACAAGCCTTGAATTAATTCTATATTCCATTGCCCTTCTTTCAAAATTAGGTCACTAACTGTCATATTCTCTAGCCCCAAGTACTCCATAGTCTCTACCCGAAAGTTTGGTTCTCTTCGAAGCCATGGATCCTTCCAAACTTTTATTTTTGTGCTGTCTCCAATCCTCCATCGACAGCCCCTTTCTAGCACAAACACGAGATGTCCATAACTTTTTTGTTGGAGATTTATTTATTTATTTTTTACGTGTTGTGGAAAATGGAAAGAGATTATAAGGAGATGTGAAGAATAATTATTTTATTATAGAGAATATGTTGGTTATACATCTAAGCACATTTTTACCGTTTGTTAATAAATTTAGCATTGTTGTGTTATAGATACTTCGATTTAATTAAATAATAAATATAAGAACACATGATTTATCACTAAATAAAGGTTTTCTCTCTTATAGATAGAATAAATTGTTACTCATCTACCTTCACAATCTCCATCATCATCATCTCCTACTCCTCCTCCTCCATTCCATTACTTTTCCGTCTCTCATCTCCCTCCATTTCAATCGTATGGTCAGAGTCCACTGCATATTGATAAAACTACTTTAAGTGGTTGTACTATTACCTAATGCTCCCCAAAGAAAGTGAGTAGCTGTGATAAATTGCATCATTAGTAATGGCTTGGCATACAATGTCGGAATACAAAAAGCACAGTGACCAAAATGAAAGAAATCTGTATAGTTGGCCGGCTAAAAAGTACAGTGACCAAAATGAAACAAATCTGTATAGTTGGCGGGCTAAGCTGGTACTGATAACTTTAACCCTAGTTCAATACGGGCCTTATATAAATAATAACGTTAGCAGTAATGGGACGAAATTTGAGCCATTACAGATTTCTGGCGCCGTCGGAGGCTTCTTTTATCTGCAAGAATCGGCCTCCTCTTTGCCTGAAAACTTTAGCTCAAAATGGTTAGATTAACTTCTCTGTATTTTATAATGATTTTGTAATTTATTCTATATTTGTTGAATTTATCGTTGGTTGTATCTTGTGTTAATGGATACACTGTATAGGTTCTCCCCAACGATATTGATTTGCTGCATCCGCCGGCGGAGTTGGAGAAGAGGAAGCACAAACTCAAGCGTCTTGTTCAGTCTCCCAATTCTTTCTTCATGGTATTTAGTTAATCCTTTATGAAATATGCTTGATTACTTTGTGTATTTAAAGTAATTGTTTTAATTTTCTAAATTATTGCTATAGGACGTGAAGTGCCAGGGATGCTTCAACATGTGAGTGCCATTTTCCTTTATTCTTTTTGCTATTCATTGAACTGATCTCGCTGATTGACCTTGATCTGGTATATGGGATATTTTAGGTTATCTAATTTCTTGTTTGGGAATATGAATTGGTGCAGAACCACTGTATTTAGTCACTCTCAAACTGTGGTGGTCTGTGGAAACTGCCAGACCGTGTTATGCCAGCCTACTGGTGGCCGTGCTAGGCTCACTGAGGGATGCTCTTTCAGGAGGAAGGGAGATTGAGATTGTCTGGTCACTGAGTTCAAAAAAACGTATCTCATTCTCGTTCAATCAATGGGAATCCACATCCTTTTTTTGGTTGTAGGAATTTGTTACTTTCAAGTTGAGATTTTTTTTTTTTTTTTACTTTTTTGCTGGTAATGTTTAGCCAATCACTTGTTATTTGGACCACCCAATTTATGGAAGCCTTGTGTTTTGAGTACTGATCAATCTCCAATAGATATTGCTTTGCATTTTCTTGGCTGTTCACTTCATATTCAATATACTTCTGTATTTATACTATCTGTGTTAACTCATTAGGATGCATTTCCACACTAGTCCTGTCCATATAATTCATGTGATGCCTATTTATGATTGCATGAGTGCATTTGTTAATTGTGAGGTGTCGTGGCGTGGAAAGATCATTGTGTCTGTTTCATGGGAGATTTATTGGTTGGAAATCTTATGATAGGCAAGCTGCCAATTCACTTAGCATGATTATAGTGTGAGTTCTTGCCATCTGTTTAGGATCAAACTGAGTTTTTGAAGATGCCTGATGGTTTGGGGTGCTTGATAATCTGTTAAGAGGACTGTGATTTATGTTTCTTTATCGATAAGCGTAACTGAAAGATCGATTTGAGAATTTCCCTTGTATTTGTGAAGCCTGATAGTTTAGAGACAATTCGTTATCTCCGTATGGTATTTGGCTGAAAGCCTGAAAGAGTTGGAAAGCTTTTGAGGAAAGAACTGCTTATAGTTAAGGATTCTGTGAGATGCCGTCTCTGAAGGAGAAAAGGCCCCAAGAGAGTTCTGATGTAGGGAGATTTTTATGCATATTCATCTGGTCCTTACTCCTTATGATAGCCATATATATATTAAAAAAAATATGGTGTTATTTATTTAGATAAATAGCGTTATTCTTAAATGATTTGATATGTGAATAAACAGTACTATCTGGCCAGATGAGTGAGTTAAAAAAAAGGGATATTTTGTAGACTCTGTACATGTAGTAGCACAGTTCTTTCTAGTGTAGACTGCATATATTTTTTTGACTGGCATGTAGACGCATGCTTTGAAGACAATGAATTTCGTAAGTTATAAAAAATTATTTATATTTTGATGGCCGGATTTATAAAGTATTAATCGATGCCATGATTCTTTGGAAGAATAATGCAGTATAACATGGGTTAAATGTTATGTACATGTGGTTAATTTGATTTATCTATTATTACTTAATGTTATTTAATTTAACTTGTGTGTTGGTTTTTAAAATTTATTTTTGAACATTTTGAGTCTTATAAAAAGTTCAGATTGTACACACCTTTATAAGTTGAAACAAAAATGTTCCCCGGACAAAAATATGCTATTATTGGAACTCTACTTACCGGCACACTTGTAAATGTAATCAATCCAATAACTCAAGGATTTCTACTCTTCTTCCTCATTTGCTATATATTGTGAAAATTGATTTTTCAAGAGAATGTGCAATTGAAAATTAAAGAAAAATTATAGATAGAAATGAGATTGAGGGAGAATTGGTTTTTGAAAAAATAATAATATTGCGTTGTAACGTTTCACTCTCTTTCAAAGGAGAAATAGAATAGAATGGGTTGGCATCAGTAAAATTTTATGTAGTATAATACAAGAATATTGTTACCAAACTTCTCATCACATCATGTGGCTTGTATTTATACAGGCCGCATGGTATTTGAAATACATAGAATGTATCGATGCATGCGACATGAAATGAGAGGTTTTGTTATAAAAATTTTCGGAGGTTTTTAAACATTTTCGTGGGGCATATTATTATTTTTTGCCATATAAATAATCACTCATGTTGCTATTAATTATGAGTTGTTTAAATTATTATAGTAATAGGGTGACTCAGCACGCATACGTACTGAGTTCTGTTTTGTTAGTATTATAAGTGACGTGTTATCGGTAAAAATTGGAGTGTTGTTTAAAAATTTCTTTGCTAAAAGCGACTTGCATTGAAATTTTGTTATCAAAATTGTTTATTAGAATAATTTTGAAAAAGAAATCATCCTATGGGGTATTTGGAAAGCTAGAAATGATGCATTCCATGGTGTCTCCGGTAGGTCGGTGCCGCAAGATCGGAAGATGGGGATCATTGGAGTTCTTGGAAAATTATCAAGCTGTCCAAGTATTGTCCAAGCGAGGTGGCTGGAGAGATGAGAACGTCCTGGGGTGGGGGCAACAGTTCCATGGCAAACGGGGGTCGTGTTGGAAACTGATACTGCGGTATGGGGGACGAGGGCGGGGCTTGGGGGTGTAATATGGGATGCCGAGAGGAAGGTCGTTGGAGCATTTTCGTTTAAGATGGAGGGGTACTTCTCGGTTGAAATGGCAGAGGCGCTGGCATTGCGATATGGCTTAGTGTTGATGAATGAGAAGGTGATGCCACAATGTGAATTTTGAGTTGATGCCGTGAGGGTGATCCATGGGCTTTGTAATCCTGAAGCGTCCGGCTATTTAGCTCCTTTGCTTCGACAAATTATACATCTCTTGCATTCCGTAGGATGTTCATATGGTAAACATATATCTCATAAGATTAATAGTGCAGCGCATTGTTTAGCGTTTTTTGTTTTGAATTCATCAGTGGATTATCATTTGTTTGACTGTGTTCCTATTTTTCTACCGCCCACATTTACGTGAATTGAGTAATTATAGAGTGTGATTTTGTTCACCCCATTTAACAGAAGGTATCTATACCTCTTGTTAAATTGAGGTTAATTCCAATACACTCCCCATAAATGAAGGAAGAGAGAGAGTGATGGTTTGTATTGGAACTAACCCTCATTTAACCGGAGGTATAGATACCCCGTTAAATGGGGTGAACAAATCACACTCGTAATAATGAATGAAATTAATCATCCTCTTAAAAAAAAAAAGACTGGATTTTTTTATGAGTAAAATTATATTTCTGTAAAAGGAACAAAATGAGACCAAAGAATGCTAATTATAATTGATAGGTAATTCGACGCTAAAACATAATTAAAATTTTTGCCAAACAAGCGTGACGGAGTTGAAGCTCCGCCAAGTTTTAGAGCGGCTAAAATATCTTTGTTGAAGATGAACGTGGACTCCGAACCCGTCTTATCTTCCTGTAATATATTGTAAAGATATCCTTTGTACAAAATTCTCCAAATTTCCCCTGCTGACGCCCTCTTAAACCCCTCACTCTCCCTCTCCTCCTCCATTTCCTGCTCCTATGTCAGCTTCATTCGACTCGTAAAATTTCAACCCAAATGGCGGCAGCAAAAACCTCACTCTTCCCTGTTTCCGTGGACGTTGTAGCAAACCCGCGCAGGGATAGTTCCTTTAGTAATAATAAATGGTGGAGTAGAAAAATCAATTTCAAACGCTGGCCTTCCTTGTCCTTGCTGACGATAAGAGCAAGAGGGGCTATTACATTTCGCGAGGTTAATGGGATTTCAGTTCCTTCCCAAGGTCGGAAACAAACGGATAATGATATGCAGCAGGATGCTATATCTTTGCTTAACGAGAGGGTTCGCCGAGAGCACGGTAAGCGGGAGTCGTCCTCTTCAAGGCCCGCCATGGACTCGGAGGAGGCTGATAAGTACATTCAGCTTGTGAAGAAGCAGCAACAGAGAGGCCTCCAGAAGCTCAAGGGGGATAGGACTGGCGGGGCTTCTGGCGGCTTCAGTTATAAAGTTGATCCTTATACTCTTCGTTCCGGCGACTATGTGGTGCACAAGAAGGTCGGCATCGGACGTTTTGTTGGCATTAAATTCGATGTGCCTAAGGATTTCTCTGAGCCGATTGAGTATGTGTTCATTGAGTACGCTGATGGGATGGCTAAACTTCCTGTCAAAAAGGCCTCTCGTATGCTTTACCGCTACAATCTGTAGGTTTTGCCTCTTTCTATATTTTTCTTCTCCTGCTCTTACTAGACTTTAATCTAATCTCCTCGCTTGAATCATGCACTAAATGTCTGAAAACTTGTTCTATCAGAGCAGCTTCGTTTTATCACTGATTGTTTATCTAAATTGACAAGTAAATTGAAAGAAGATTTGACATTAACTTCTAATGCATAGTTATAAAATACTAAATTGATCCCTGATTAGTTAGTAATTATGTCCAGATATCATTTCTATTGGAAATATATATTTAAGTTTCCATCGAAAATACAAATATACATTGGAAATATAGATTTTAGCCTACATATCTAAGGGAGCTTCAATGTCTGAACCATCTAAATGACAGCTTTTCTTTTCATGTTTGCACCAAGATAACTTGATGGAATTCCTTTTTTTGGCACTGTAGAAGGATCTACCTGTTTCTGTTTATGTGGTGCACTTTTGGTAATTCATAGAATGCAATGTTTTCTTCAGTATTTTAGAATATGATGTTATTACTTAGTAATACTATCTATCAGCTACTGTACATTTCTTGAAATGTCTTTACTTGGCCTTGATGCCATTCTTTTTTGTAGACACACATGATATTAGTACCCTGGTAAAATGGAAAATCTAGAGTTGGCGTGCAATTTTTGAACAACCTGAAAATAACGCTTATAATTTTAAACAGAATGGTGGTACAAGATGGGGGCTCCATTGGATTGTGTTCGTTCCTGAATCCCATATTACTTCTCTTTTCTTTCTTATAAATAATTATCATGCACATGGAACTGCTCACAGTTAGATTCTTGCGAAGTTCTGATTGCCAGTCCTTTCCCAAGAAGACAATTTTAAGTTATACTTTTGACTCTGTTTCATATTTTTCATTTTCCCAGTCCAAATTCCGATCTCCAAGAAGCCACGCACTTTGAGCAAATTGAACGATACTAGTGCATGGGAGAGGAGAAGAATAAAGGGAAAAGTTGCAGTCCAGAAAATGGTAGTCGACCTGATGGAGCTGTATCTACACAGGCTCAAACAAAAAAGGCCTCCCTACCCAAAGAGATCGGAA
>CAVNYN010243657.1:0-13277 GCA_963692815.1 Nyctanthes arbor-tristis | reverse complement strand
CCCCCCCCCCCCCCCCCCAAAAACACATAAAAGTCTCAATAAGCAACTATATAATATAATAGTCTACTTATCTTACTTTATATTAGATAAAGACATTCATTTGATACTGTGGCCTTTAAAACACAAATACCAGCTATACAACTTTGCATTAAAAACCACAAATTTCCTCTTCATCAAAGTTTTAACTTATTTTCACACCAGAAGTTTAGCTTCCTCCATTTCATTTCTCCACGAATAAGAAATCTCATGGCGTCTATCGAGGAATCCAATGCCGCCCGCCTCCACTGCCAGGAGATTGAGCCACATTGAGAGCAATACTCCTAGCATCAAGATCCTAACCGTTTGATTCCTTCAAACGCGTCTGTCATCATCTACTCGTTCTTGAAGGTCACGAATCCAAAACCCATCGATTATCCAGTCTCCCGAACATTGGTCAAAAAGTAACAAACACATAACTTCATAGAACCCAAATAGACGATAGGCTATTAAAATTACTTGTAAACAATAGCGAAACCATTTCTTAACCCCAATTCCTCTTGTGGCCGTTGAAGTCACCGCCGTCACTATCTCCACAGCCACAAGATAGCCACGGTCTCGGCCACCATGATAGTTATTGTCTCCATAACCTCCATTGCTGCCTCCATCACGACGGTTGTAACTGTAGTGACTGGAAATTTTTATAAAGAAAGTTTAAGTTTCTACAAAGTTTACTAAGTTAAGTCCCGTCGCTACCACCTTTCTGTTTATTAGTTGTTATTTTACGATATTGGTCGCGGAAAATAATTTAATGCCTCGCGCTCGTCTAGCTCAAAGTAAATTGAATGTTAAAAACTACAATCGAAAAAACGAAATTTAATTACTCATTCGTGAGTAGAGAAATATCGACACGAGTATATCTTGTCTTGATAAGTTCATAGTTATTTAAAGTTTTTGGTCCAGTTTCAAAGCTTGTGGTCATGGCCCAATTTAGTGATAATCTGAATCCAAATTGTTCAACCCGTTTAAACCACGTTCCTTTCCAGCGGTTTACTCGTAGGCAGTTTTCTCCCCAGAGCCATATACAGTTTCTTTTTTTCCCTCACTCTCAATTTCTCACGGTTTTATTCCATATTTGACAAAGCCTAAAAAGTTTTCTTTCAAGATATTCTGGTTGTACGTTCACAAGAGGGAAACTCTGGTGGGGTTCACAGCAAGCAAGTGATTCTTCTATTTCTTGTTTACACAAGTTCTAAGTTCTAACATCAATCGGTAAATTCCCTTCTCATCTCTTTCTTTGGTTTCAATAATTGTAAAGTTAATGCACTTCTTTTAAATTGTGAATTCCATGCTTAAATCAGTGTTTTTTTTTCGTTTGTCTTGTAAGTTACATTGTATACACACACATGACAATAGGAATCTTTGAAAGTAGAATTTTCAAGGCACTAAAAGTCCGGTTTTTACAAATAATCAAACAACCAATCTCTGCAAATCATTCACATACAACAACCCATTTGCATCTGTACTAATTTTCACTCCCAATTACATTCATACATATACACACAGTTCAAACAATCGACACCAAAACACATGAAACAAAACTAATCCTTAGCACGTACTGCCGACCGTCACTCCCAAACCAAAGTCAGCCAATTACAATCCAATAAAAAAAAGAGGCAGAAACAGGGCAGTCACCGTTGGCTACCACACGCACCACCACTTCTCTTCAACCCAAAATGCACCATGAACAGAAATTTTAATGCCAAGGAAACGATTCAATGTACCTTGGCCAATGCTCGTGGGAAAACTCCGTTGTTGGCCTGAATGCTTGAATCCAGCCGAACCTCACTGCCACTTAAATCCAAGGCTTTGAACCTTTCGGCCTTGTTCGACCACAGCCGTCCATTGCCGTCGAACCAAAAGCCCCAGCCCAAACCGCGAGCCCAAAGCCGCGAACCACTCTCGGCCGAGACCCACTCACTAATCTCTCTATCGACCGAGCCCAAAATGGACCTCCATTCGCAAATCCCTCGAACTCCGTTGAACTCGAGCCAAGCCTTCAATCACGAACCCACCTCGCCATTATGAAGTCCCAAAGACCCGAATCTCTCTCTCTCTCTACCAAGCACCCAAGTTGCGACCCCTCTGCCAAAACCGCGACCCATCTTCCAAATCAAACCTCCATGCGTCCCTTTCTCGAACCCGAGAGCCCAAATCGCAAAGCCAGACCCCCTCTTCACAGACATCACCGCCGGATTCAAACCCCCAGTCGCCTTCTACCCTCTATCTGCTTCTTTGTGTTTCACGATCCATTTTTAGGGAGATATGGTAGTATAGTAATTGCCCTCAAGTCGTTGGCCCTTTCCTAGATTCAAACTTGATCCTTTCTTTTAGTTTATAGTTAAGTAGGTTCAAATGATTCTAGCATTCTTCAAATGAGACCCTAATTTTCTACTGTAATACAAATATGTCCCTAAGTTTTCATATTTGGTTAAGCTAGTAATCAAAATAATGTTAGAAATTCATTCCAGTTCCCAAAACTTCTGATTTTAATGGTTTAGTCCCTAAATTGTCAAAATTGGTCGTTCTAAAGTTCCAACTCCTAATCAATCTTTTAATTGAGTTAGGAATTCATTTCATTAATATTATTTTACCTCAATCTTTTAAAAGAAATCTTTTATTTGAAATTTAAAGTTAGGCAAATTTTAAACAAACTTCTCGATTATCTAATTTAGAATTTATTTCACTTGGTTAGACGAGGCGAGTTGATCTATTGAAGTTAATTGCTCTAAAGCTCAAACTCAACTATGAAATTAAGGTAGTCTCTGCTTCTTAAAGTTAAATGTTTAATTTTCAAATGATGCGCACATTTTGAGATGTTGAGTTGCAATTTATGATATGTTATTTGAGTTGAATGTGATTCAGCTTGTAATACCAACATGTAGTACTCGGGATATTACGCTGAGTTAATTTATATATCCCAGGTTAGAATGATATACCATGGTAGTATAATCAAGCTTGATAGGCCTTGAGTAGTATGTTACATAGATATACTCACGGGCTGAATGAGAATTGGCAAGCCTACGCGGTAGCATATGTTTTGACTTGTTGGAATTATTTGAATCTCATGTTGAAAGATTGTCTATATGTGAATATTGCAATTTGTAGTCTGTGCAACGAGATTACTGGGTGTTTCTTCAAAACACTCATTGTTTTTTTAAAATCTTTTCAGGTGCAGGAACGGGCAGCGAGACCGGAGGCAGTGGCTATTGAATATTATGCTTTATTGTGATTCGAAAACACTAATTTTAGTTATTATTTGTTTAAGACTCTGTTAAGGGTTTGGCATGCTATTTAATTGCCGTTGACTAAAAATGTAAACTTATGTTTAAGGCTTTCTGTTAAATTTATTAGTATTAAAGGTTCAGTAAATAGTGTTAAAATTCCGCAAAACTCAAAGTAATTTCTTCTGCATAGAAAAAAAACATTTTGGGTGTTTCACGTATCATTTCGGATTGGTAGAACTCGGGGCGTTACAGTTTGGTATCAGAGCGCAGTTTACGTTTCTGTAGACTCGCGTAAAAGTTAAGTATTAAAATGATAGAATATGCTGAACTAAGCTTGCCACTTGTTACCGTTCGCGCCGCTAGCTTCACGGTAAAGTTTTATTTTAGAATTTCAAGATGATATTTGAATGTGATTTAAAGTATGATTGTGAGTATGTCGTATCTGTTTTGAAAATGGGATGTGATAGATACGATGGAAAGTTAATGCTTTCATGATTGAGCTTGTAAAAATAATTTTGTGTTTGAGCTGAGTTGGCAAGATGTTCGATTTCATGTTATTTATTACAGTGTGACCAATAAAGATGTATCTTAATTCCAGTTCTCAAAATTTGGTTAAGTGGATGCTAGATACCCCACTTAAACTGGACCTTTACATAACTGGCATTACAGATATGGCAACTGGAGCTGGAGGTGATCCTATCCCCGTTGGGAATGTATTTAGGGCATTTGTGGAATTTAGGCGTAACCCGAAGGAGTCTATTGAGGAGCATGTGGAGAGGCATCAGCTTGCTCGTGCTCAAGCCATTAGCCTGGAGTTTGAGATTAGTAAAGAGCTCTCGGTCCGCCATTTAATTACTACTTTTTGCAGTAGGGAGAGGTTGACAGCTGGAGCCATGTTTGAGGAGTGGCATGTGTCACTTAGCGTGGCACTGGATTTTGATCCCTTCAGTGAGAGGTTGGTAGTTTATTGGGGTTGGTACTGGCCAGGGTTCATTGATCTCAAGTCGGGATCAGAGTCTAATTCTGAGCCTGAGTTCGAACCCAAGCCTGAACCTGAGCCAGTACAAGAGTTTCCACCAAAACCCCTACCGATTGAGGTTATGCGAATTGAAGACCCCGAGGAGAAAGAAGATCCTGAAAAGGATCCAGAAGAGGAGGTTGAGGAGGATCCGGAGGAAGATGAGTTTGAGCTTCAGTTTGAGGAGTATCCTGAGGAGGATGTGGAGATTGTTGAGGACTCTAAGCCGGAGTCTTGTGTCACTTAGGAGGATATTCCTCCTCCATCGAAGAGGTTTAGAGCACAGAGTAGCTCAGATAGTGTGGACGCTAGTGATGACAAGAAGTAGAGGTAGGGTGATTGTATAGTTCCTATATAGGTTGTACAGAGTTAGTACCATGTTTTATTTCCAGTTGTATAGTTTTTTTTACCAGTGGTTTAGCGTATGACGCTATGTGATGTGTTATTTTGAAAGACTTTGTTGGATTTAGTGAATGCATCCTTTTCAGTTCATTAAGAGTTGTGGATTTCCTACGTTAATGTTGAGTTGGTTATTGCATGCTTCAAGTGTCACAAATATGTTATTTGTTTTGTGAGGAAATGGTGCGCCCAACACAATCAAGTGTGATACGGGATTTACTTAGGGCTGTGCAAGAGTTGAGACAGGCCCCAGCGCCAGCTCAGGCACTAGCACCTGCAGCACCCCCGGTGGCTCATGGGGTGTCAATTATTGAGCAATTCTGTAGGCATCTGCCACCGACCTTTAATGGTGAAGGCGGACCCTTAGCCGCTGAGGAATGGATCCGTGCTATGGAAAAGATTTTCCGCCATATATCTTGCCCGGAAGACCAGAAGGTACTATGTGTGGAGTTTAAGTTGGTTGGAGGAGCCAGTCACTAATGGGAGTCTGCACCTCGTACTAGGACCGAGGAGGAGAACAAAATCTGACCTGGGTTCAATTCAAAACTGAGTTGATTGATAAGTATTTTCCCTAGGCACTCCGTGATCAAAAGGAAGTTGGATTTTTACAGTTACTCCAAGGAGATATGGACATCACTGCCTACGAGAGGAAATTTGAGGAGATGTCGCGCTATGTCCCTCACCTAGTGAGTATAGAGCAGATGAAAGCTAGACGTTTTGAGAGAGGCTTGCGACATGAGATTAGGCAGATTATGTGCACCTTTGATCTCCCCACCCACTTGGAAGTTGTAAAAAAGGCTCAAACTATAGCATACTCTGGAGCGAAGATTGGAAGCCAAAGTGGTCAAAAAGATTATGGGAAAAGAAAGTGGCCTAATCAGAACATGAATAAAGGTCATGGCCCAAATAAGAAACCAAACATGAGAACCTGTGGAGGTCAGAGGAATGGAGGTCCCCCACAGTGCCCTATGTGTGAGAAATATCATTGGGGAGAGTGTCGAATGGGACAAAACGTTTGCTTCAACTGTGGCCAACCGGTCCACTATGCTAAGGAATGCAGGTTTAGTCAGGGAAAGGGTGCAGATTAGGTAGGGAAGGGCAAAGCCAGAGTATTTGCGATGACTTATGAGCAGGCCTTCAATTACGAATCCACCTCGCCATTATGAAGCCCCAAAGACCCAAATCTCTCTCTCTACCAAGCACCCAAGTCGCAACCCCTCTGCCAAAACCACGACCCATCTACCAAATTGAACCTCCATGCGTCCCTTTCTCGAACCCGAGCGCCCAAATCGCGAAGCCAGACCACCTCTTCAAGGGCATCACCGCCGGATTCAAACCCCTAGTCGCCCTCCACCCTCTGTATCTGCTTCTCTATGTTTCACGATCAATTTTTAGGGAGATATAGTAGTATAGTAATTTCCCTCAAGTCCTTGGCCCTTTCTTAGATTCGAACTTGGTCCTTTCTTTTAGTTTATAGTTAAGTAGGTTCAAATGATTCTATCATTCTTCAAGTGGGCCCCTAATTTTCTACTGTAATACAAATATATCCCTAAGTTTTCATATTTGGTTAAGCTAGTAGTCAAAACACTGTTGGAAATCCATTCCAGTCCCCAAAACTTCTGATTTTAATGGTTTAGTTCCTAAATTGTCAAAATTGGTCGTTCTAAAGTTCCAACTCCTAATCAATCTTTTAATTGAGTTAGGAATTCATTTCGCTAATATTATTTTACCTCAAACTTTTAAAAGATATCTTTTATTCAAAATTTAAAGTTAGGCAAATTTTAAACAAACTTCTCGATTATCTAATTTAGAATTTATTTCACTTGGTTAGACGAGGCAAGTTGATCTATTGAAGTTAATTGCCGTAAAGCTCAAACTCAACTACGAAATTAAGGTAGTATCTACTTCTTAAAGTTAAATGTTTGATTTTCAAATGATGCGCACATTTTGAGATGTTGAGTTGCAATTTATGATATGTTATTTGAGTTGAATGTGATTTAGCTTGTAATACCAACATGTAGTACTCGGGATAGTATGCTGAGTTAACTTATATCTCCCTGGTTAGAATGATATACCATAGTAGTATGATCAAGCTTGATAGGCTCTGAGTAGTACGTTATATAAGATAAACTCACAGGCTGAATGAGGATTGGCTAGCCTACGCAGCAGCATATGTTTTGACTTGTTGCGATTATCTAAATCTCATGTTGAAAGATTGTCTATATGTGAATAATGCAACTTGTAGTCTCTGCGACGAGACTACTGGGTGTTTCTTTGAAACACTCATTGTTTTTTAAAATCTTTTCAGGTGTTGGAGCGGGCTGCGAGGCCGGAGATAGTGGCTATTGAATATTATGTTTTATTGTGATTCGAAAGCACTAATTTTGGTTATTATTTGTTTAAGACGCTGTTAAGGGTTTGGCATGTTAGTTCATTGCCGTTGACTGAAAATGCAAACTTATGTTTAAGGCTTTTTGTTAAATTTTTTAGTATTAAAGGTTCAGTAAATAGTGTTAAAATTAAGCAAAACTCAAAGTAATTTCTTCCGCATAGAAAAAAAAGCATTTTGAGCGTTTCACGTGGCGTTTTGGGTTGGTAGACCTCGGAGCGTTACAGTAACCATCGCCTTCGCCGTCACTGTCACCTTCATGGCATCCACCACAAAATCCAACGCCACTGCCTTCACTGTTAGGAGACTGACCGTCATTGACAACAATACTTTTATGAACCCAAGTCTTGCTATTTAATACTATTCTATTTTATGGTCAAAGTTAAAGGTGAAATGGTAGTCAAGGTCAAAATTATATTATTTGTGTCAAGATCTGTGTTATCAAAGGATTTAAGCGGAAGGATTAAATATTGAAGGACTTATGGGTAAGTAAGATCTTTGCTAAGGACCAACTTATAGCACATAAGAAAGTTGAGAGACTTTGAGAGCAATTATCCATATGAATGTAAGAATTCTTGCAAAATGGAAACTACACACATAACACATACGACACTCACGCTGGGGATGGGTTCCAACCGAGAAGAAGAGAAAGTGGAGGAAAAAGAAAAGGAAAAGAAGAAAGGAAAACGCGGGAATTCGGGCTAAACTCAAAGTGGGTTCTTCATCTACTAATGATCTACGATTATACCTTGATTTTTAGAGGTAAGTGGAAGATTTACATTCCTCTACATTGTGTAAAATTTAGGGCTTTTGCTATATGGGTTAAATATGAGTTATATTAAAGGGGAAATAATTGTTTTATGAGATTAATTATATATTCAAGATTCTTGAAGTATGGGCTTTACTTGAGATGTTAGGGTTTCAAGTAATTGTGTTGATTTAAGGATTCAATCAAGTTAAACATATTGAGCCCTATTTTCATTTAATTGTGTTAAAGGATATGGAATTGAGAATACACGAAATTATTATTATTGAAGCTATTATGAAGTTGTATCATGTAAATATGGGTTTAGAAAGGGATATCAAGGCTGATTTTTATAAATAAAAGTGATCTTTTGGTTTACAATTCATGGGATTAAGATAAATTGTTAGCTAAAGTGTGCTTAAGAATGACTACAAGAAATGGACATCTTGTATACATAACATCGAGATCGGAAGATGATTGAGCTATAATAAGGTAAAAATGAGTAAGAATTAAATTGGAATTTATTGAGTTGTTTATTTTATTCGATATGTATGAACATGATGTGATGCTTATAAAGTAAAAGTTGGAAGAAATGTCTATTGATATTAAATTAAAGCATTGATATTATATTAATCTTGACGGTAAAGTTTTACGGGAATATATTTACGTGGTTAATTTTATTTGGTAATATTGTGAAATATACCACGACATAATGGCATGATGTATTTTGCATATTTTCATTGAAGTATAATTTGACAAATAAATGTTACTGGGTGATGAGGACATGATATGTTAATGAAATAAGTGAGCCTAAGGAAAAGAAATGGTCCATGGCATAAAGGAACTTTATGTGTTAATACATGTGTTGATTTATCAAGTTGTGAACAATTAAGTGAAATAAGTGAAATGAGATTGTTCGTCTTGTTGATGAATTTATTTTAGACGAGATGTTATTAGGTATTGGACAAATGACATCGCAAGATTTGTAAGGGAAGGATAGTTGAAAATTATATGGGCAATAATTGAATGATTGGAATTTAATATGAAAAGCGACTTTGACTCCAAGAGTTAAAGCGGAGTTATATTTTTTGTTTGGACAAGGACATTGGATGTTTAATTGGACTTGTTATATTATGATTCCAGGTGATAATGAGTCGGTTGGAAGGCATGCTAATTGAGCTAGCTATGAGATCAATTTTGTGAGTGGAAAAATATTTGTCTAAAAATTAAGCTTACTTTCATTATAGCATATTAAATGTTTCACTTTCTAAAAGTCAAGCATGATTTCCTTATTATCATGATAATATATATGAAATTCATAAAATGTTTAAGCATGTTATTATCCTTAGAATGTGATTTCGATAAGGAAATAGCTATCTTATTATGTTAAGAATTTCCTATAAAAGCATATTATATCTGTTATAAGATTCTTGAGAAAAGCATAGTATAAGAATTATTTTCGAGACCATAAATTTCTTATGTGATCTTTACCTGCTCTGTACTAGTGTGATTTGTTCCATAGTGTTAGACTAGCTTCAGTAATGTTACCTGTTCTGCACCGGTGTAATTTGTTCCACGATGTAAGACTAGCTATATACATGTCCTTGGGACCCATCATCATGCACACAGAGGCTTTGGGCCATGTATGGTGGTGTTAGCCTTTGGGGCTTGCTCTGCGCGCGTATGACTAGTTATACAGTTACTCAGTTATCAATATCACTTATTTCTAAATAGTATGCCTTGTACATCGAGATTACTCTATACATGTGTGCTACGGCTTAGCAATACTTTTGGTGTGAATTTTTCAGTTATCAGTATTTTATCGAAATTTTTAGCCAGCTATTCAGATTTTAGTTTTCAAACTCAGTTATAGTTAATATATTGATTCAAATATCAGTTTTAAACTCATTTGAACCATTCTTAGTAAAATGTTATTATCTTGCACTTAAATGATTTCAGCACTATCATCATGATATGCAGTTTTAGTATTATTTAAACTCATATTCCAAACTCGAAAATGTTTGCACAGCGTTTTTATAAACCCCAGTTTTTAAGTTGTATCTACGTATTATGAAGATCGATATATTTTCTTAAATAAATAATATGGAAAAGTTTATATATGTATTTGTGAAATTATCTACTCACTGAGTTATCAGGTCATATATTTTCTAACGTTTTTCTTATAAGGAGGATCGAGCTTGAGCACCTCTCAGTTCACCTGTGGAGTTCTTAGTCAGCCACTATTGTATTGCATCAATTTAATATTTTCATTACATTTTTAACATATGCATTAATCATAGTTGGAAATTAATTTTCATAAGTTATTACTTATTATTTCAAGATTATTCAAACTCTGCGCAATTCTATGTCTTCATATGCATTTTGGTATTAATGATTGTTTTGACTTTGAATATATTGAAAAGTGTTTCAATTTTATATCTTGGGAATGAATTGTGTTATTGATGGAAAAGCATACTTGCTTTAATTTATATGCTTTGTTTGGATGAGGTGATTTATACTTTCAAGTTGGATAAGTCTATTTTATAGGGGAAACTCTGTCAAGACTTTTATAAAATCATTTTAGTCTAAAAGTTTACACAGTTTAAAGTCAAGGTTTCAATTTGCGACGGTGGGTCTAGATCAAGCTGGCATTAATTGTAGACGCATGCCACATGTCAGGTCTAGTAGGATGGCTTGGTACGGGGTCTGTCAAATACTCCTACCTTGAAAATCCTAACCGTTCCATTCCTTCAATGGCGTCTCTCATCGCTTGCTCTTTTTTGAAGGTCACGAATCCAAACCCCCTCAATCGTCCAGTCTCTCGATCATTGATGATCTTCGATTTGATGACTTCACCATACTGGGAATAGGCTTGCTCAAGGAACTAATCAGTGGTGCCTCAAGTAAGACCACCAACAACACATCTGTATTCAATATCAGTGGAGGCCATTGAGATTTCTTTTTTGTGGAGAAATAAAATGGAGGAAGGTTTCAATGGCAGGGATCCTTTGAAGCACCAGTTGAGGAGGGAAATTGACTTCAAAGTAATTGGAGCCCCCACTGTCGACTTGCGTACAAGAAATAGAAGGGTTGGGTTAAAAGGAAACTAGAATGGAGAAGAGATAGGGATGAAGTAATTGTACAAACTGTAGTTTGTAGGAAGTCCTTGGAACTAATTAATTCTGCAGTATCGATTAAGAAAAATGCGTGAAACTGTAAAAAGAAGCGAGCAAGAAATGTGCGCCCGAGCAAACATTAATTATGCAAAAACCCTAGCTAGATAATTAATTAAAAAAACAAAGAAAAGAAAGGGCCAATGACTTTTGGCCGGAAAAAGTGCAGTGGGTCTGACAAAATTCAACTTAAAAATACCATATGGACATAATAAATTGGATCGATAGGCAATATCAAAAAGTCCATTTGGACAACTCTACTCACACATCAATATGATATTCTGGTCTGCGCCGTCCTTGCATTAGGCTTATAGAAGAGCAGATCAATTCATCTCACCATCATCACTAAGTTCTCATAAGTTTATTTTTTTAAAGACAACTAAATTATAGTTTTGCTTATTTTTATGTATCTCTTATTTAATAGTAATTTTTAGTTCAATCAAAATTTGAAGAGAATAGCTTTTTTTTTTTTGGGTAATTTAAAGGGTTAGATTGCACCAAAAAGTAAGTGAGATTTGAAGTTAAAATTGTCAATTTTTTAGAGTTAAATTGCACAATAAAATAAAAGGTTGAGAGTAGATAACGCCAATTAACCATTCCTCAATCCTTGTAATGTTTATTAAGTTTAATCTTGTGTTTACTCAGTGCATCGAGAGTTTTAATTTTTTTTTTTTTTTTAAATATCTCTAGCAAGTTTTAACTTTTAGACGAGGCACCTCAACATGGTATCTTTAAGTCCTCCCCGGCCTCTCATGAAACTTGAGCACGGAAGATACCGGTCTTGAAGACTATTTAAATAAATAGAGTCCGTCTCAAATAAGGGGGTTCAATATATGTTGCTATTACATGTAAGATAAGACTGCCATTTATCTCTACTCTCACTTCAGCAACCCAGAGGAGGAAAGGAGGCGTAGTGCTTGGTTTGAGTTGTCCAAGACAGTCGTAAACTGCATCTTTCGTCTCTGCAAAAATTCCATTGAACTTTGTGTACATATCGCTGGTACACTGTTTAAAATAACGGGATCCACAGACCTTTTTGTCCTTTTCTTTCTAGAAGCATTCTTCCCATCTCTCTCATCTTCAGAGTCTGATGAGAACACTTTCTTCTTGTTAGCTGCATTTTCATGAGATGCATTTTCTTGAGCAGTAAGATGCTTGATGACTTCATCTGGCAGCATTTCTTCGTCCTCCTGAGACTCATCTTTCGTCCCGCGACCCTTGCCTGATGGCCTTGGAGTCAACTTTTCAGCCCACTTCCTACGACGTTTTTTCTGTTCGCGAAGAGTCCTTTCCTTACTCTCTTTTTGCACTTTCCCGATCTCTTCATCTTGTTGTATTCCTTCTTGTGATGTATACACCTCGACATTATTTTGTTTCCCGGTGTATCGAGAGGTTAAACCATAGTTATCAGACTCGGCTCGGACATTAAACTGGCCTAGGACTTTCAACCAGTGACTCGGCGATCGAATCAGGGTCAATTCGGATCAACCAATTGAATTATTTTTGACAAATATAGCATGAATAATTGCCATTAGTGTCAATTCTATTATAATTTTGTAATTAAATATCATTACACAAGTGAAAATAAAACCAATAAATAAAATAAAAATGTTGTCATGCGATCAAAGCACCAATAAAAAAAAAAAAGACTTCGTAAATGTTTAAAACAATGATGTGGCAATATGAATTAAAAAAAAAATACCAACTAGGAATTAAAAACAATACCTTAAAGTTTAGACACCGATGTGGCAATATGAAGAAGAGAAGAACCGGACCCCTTGAATTGGCCTTGAATAGGAATTTTTCACTTGTGAATGTTTATTTATTTATTATTTTTTTTATCCTTCGGCTTGTGAATTGTTATTGTTGGATGGCTAGACTACAATAAGAGAACGGAGATGAAAAGGGAGAGTGGCTATTAGGTGAAAAATATAAGTTAAAAGATCTCAAGTTCTAAATTCCCTTGATGTGCAACAACCCGTGCGATTCTTCGGTTTTTGGGCCACAAGTCCTTTGTGAAACCCGCCGGGCCAGCTGAGTCAATTTCAGTTCGATTACATATTTTAAAACAATTGTTAAACGGACCGCACACTCCGTTGGATCACCGGTTTTCCAATTCAACCGGCGGTCCGGTCCAGTTTTGATAACTATGGGTTAAACAATCTTATATTTAGTTAGGGGTCCAGACACACTAAGGTCTCATATGATTTTAACCTTTTAAAATGGATTTTGCGGAAGGCAGTCCTTTGAAATGGTGTTTTTCTTTTCTTTTTTTTTTTTTTTTTTTTTT
>CAVNYN010243649.1:0-11261 GCA_963692815.1 Nyctanthes arbor-tristis | reverse complement strand
TAAGGATCGCTCGTCTCCACTAACTTGTTCAGTTCGGTTCCTTAGAGGACGGTAGATATATATAACCGACCTGTAAGATCGGTTATCTCACCAACAGTGTTGATAGGCGAGGGATTTATGCAAATCAACCTGGACATAAGGAATCCACATCCTTGAAGAAACCAAGAACAAAAAAATTCAAGGAGAATTAATCAAGGATGGGGATAGATTCAAGCAAAGAAAACATATATAGCCAAAAATGAGAGGTCGATTTTCTGCAATGTTGAATCTGGTTTTTCAATGAATTCTTGACATAACCCTTTTTTCTAAGGTTCCGACAAACCGCGTCAATTGATGCATGTGAATTTGGTTGTATGCGTATAGGTCTGAGAGCCCATGCGTATATGTCAATTGATGCGTGTGTTTCTTGTTATTAGGGATCTAGTCCCCCGAAGGATTGCATGTAAAAGCCATTTATAGGATCTTGATGGCCATATGTCGGTTCTTGGGCGATGGAAAAGGTCCATTAGCCTTAAGAACATATCCCTTAGAAGTGAACTTGTTATTATTGATAGTATATATCACGTAAGATTGAAAGACACTCATGTTCCCTTTTTCTAGCAAAAATGCCCTCATCATGTTTGCTAATAATGGAGACCTCTACGCATACAAGCAACCTCCTTATTACCAATGGGCTGAAATGCTCTGTACAGCTACTTCTATACCTGCGAATGCCCTGGCTTTAATTATGGACCAGCAAAGTTCAGCAGTCAAAAAACTCAACCTATAAGCTAACAGGCGGTAACTGCTCCAATCAATTCAAAGCGTAAAGTTCACCGTTGAAGCACTAGTTTCGATCTAGCATCATATAAAATAGCACTATATGGTGTCATAAGGCAATGTGACGTGCACTTCCAAAGGAGCACTTCCGTTGATTTGGTTAATTTCCCACAAGATATTCTTTAAACTAGTCTATTTCCCATGCGATGCATGAGAAACTATGAGTAATTAAAGAAATAATTATGAAGTAATAAATTGTTTTAAGAATCAGAGATAGCTATGTGATCGTTACGTAATAATTTTAACTGATTAAGTGTGTTTGCACTATATAACAAATTTGTATATTTGAAGCGAATCATATTTTCGCTAGTTATTTTCACCTACTTCCATGGGGGTAGATTAAATCTACCCCCATCCTATATGGTATGCCATTCATCTTGTTAAAAAAAATAATAAGGAAAAACGAAAAGAAAAGAAAAGAAACCCCACCCCCAAACAACCCGCCCCTTACCCAAAGACTTTGCAACTTCCGACGACAATGAACGCTGCCGAAAATAATTGTGGGGGGTTCTCCCCCATTCCCGTATCTGCATCCCTCTACGGGAATGGGGGGAGAACCCTCCATTATTTTTGGGTCCCAAAAATATTTGGGGAGGGGGGAACCCCCCATTATTTCTAGTAGCCACAACTGCCAGAAATAATAGGGTTTCTCCCTCCATTCCTGCAGCCGTCCGGCGGCGGAAATGGGGGAGAACACATTCCCCCCAACAAAAAAATTTCTAGCGGCTTTCATTGCTGTTGGATGTTGCAGAGTCTTGGGGGGCGGGTTGTTTGGGGGGTGATGGGAAAGGGTGTGGATTTCTTTTCTTTTTTTTTCCCCCCTCTCTTTTTTGTTTTTTTCTTTTCTTTTTTTAAGATGAATGACATGCTATGTACGAGAGAGTAGACTTTAATATACCCCATGGGGTAGGTGAAAAAAATTAATATTTTCGCTGTGTTATTTTTTGTAGACTTTTGTTACAATAATTAGAGAGAGCTATGTCATCGTCATGTATTAATTTTAACTGGTTAAGTGTGTTTGCACCAGATAACAAATTTGTATATTTCAAATGAATCATATTCTCACTGTGTTATTTGTTGTAGACTTTATACTGAATTCGCTAAATGTTTATATTAACCGTGATATATGTCTACTTTTACAAAGTGAATTAATTATCATTTATTACGTAGAAAGATATCTGTTTTCGTATAAAGGGAAAAAATTCTACCCATTTCCCCCACTCTACTCAGTCATAATGCTAGGCCAAAAACAGTCATTTTCCAATATTGATTCAAGTCTACCATGAACACAAAAGTATAGATCATACTCAACGATACAAGGTGTAAGACTCCAATAGATTCAAAAGACAGTGTATCGATCTTTATTCATGCGGTTATCATGAGTTACAGATTTCTTTAAAAAAATAAAAATAAAATAAAAAATAATGTGTAAAAAAATTGTATCATTTTGCAACATTAGATAGATTCCGGCCAAGAAAACATTATGAAAAATATCATTCCATAATTGACAGTGTGGGTAGTTATACAAAGTGGGTAGCTTATTTGAGAATGTGAGTAATTATACAAAGTGTGGAGTTATACCAAAAAAATAAATAAATAAAATGGAGAGAGAGAAAAATTGTCGTCAAAAAGTATTTTTTAGATTCAAAAAAAGAAAAATAATAAAAAAATCTAATATACATAATAAAGTAAAAATATAGATGTTTAAAACATAAAAAACATGTGCAACTTATATGAAAATATGAATGATTGTATAAAGTGGGTAGTTATATAAAAAAACAAAAAGAAAAAGAAAAGAAAATTGTCGCCAAAAACAAATTTTGATAAACAAAAAGGAAAAATAATAAAAAATTTAAGATACACGATAGAATTAAAAAATGAACTTGGATGGTTATACAAAGTAGATAGTTATTCATATTAAAAAAAGTAGGTAGTTATCCTTTAAAAAAATACCAACAAGCATTTAAAAAAATGAAAAAAAATTGAGATTCTGGAATCTCTCATGGGCGGGAAAAAGATTCCAGAATCACTGCTCATTTCCTATATTATAGATGATCCCAGTTGGAGTTTTTCTAATGAGCCAAATCGGGCTCTTTATTAGAAATCATACAGATTCCATACATCATAAAAAAAAAGCAAATACCTTTCACCTCCCAAGTTGTCTTGAATGTTTGGAAGGAGGACTCCGAACATCATTTTGAGAAGTCACCGGAGATCATCTGAGTGTTCTGGTAAAGATGAGAAAATCCTTAGATCAAAATGCCTTTGTATAAGGGGATGCCTGAAAACTAACCGAGCTAAAGTTGTCTTGCCAATCCCTCAGAGTAGTTAACATGTCCACTATTTTCATTACATCCCCATCTCTTCCTACAATAATGGGAGCATAACGCAAACAAGCTGCAGCCATATCTGCAACACCCTCTCCAACCCAAGGCGATAGCCTTCCTTATTTATAGTTCTCAATTTTAAATTCATCTACTAGAGATCTTAAAAGCCATTTTCCTGATGTCAAAAAAAAAAAAAAAAAATTGTAGGCAGCCGTTTTCATTGTAATCTTTTTTTAACTGAATCGACCTCTTCCTCCATAACGTTCAAGATCACATAGCCGATCTCGTTCTCGACATAAATAATCTTAGCATCTTACCGATCTACAGATTCAAGACTCTGAAACCAGAGCTTGACACCCTTGTCAGTTTCTTGGCGCTTGTCGGCATATCCCAATACCCACTTGATCATCTCCAATGCTTCTCTCAACTTCTTTAATTCTTGCTTTTGATCAGCAGCGGCTATGATCAAACATTAAGAGATCGGTAAAACAGGTATGAACACAATTTTTAAGGTTCCCCCCCCCCCCTCTCCTTTGAAGGTAAACAAGTTCATTTCATTTCATAAATTCTTGGCCAACAACTGACCCAAATAACAATGGAATACAACTAGTCCATGAGCCACAAAAGGAAGAGAACAAAGCACTTGAGGCGACCATGTGGGCATCCATATTCCCCTTGCAAGGAATATGGATACAAGAGCCATAGTCGAGCTCGGATAAAAGCGATAAACTCTCGCACAGAAGAGGGCCATTAGGGAGAAACTCAAGCTCCCCTCTCAAGCTATTTTAACTGACATTTGGTATAAGCAGGAGACGTGTTCATTAACCCCTATTTGACAACACCACGAATGTCAAAAAATATTTATGAGACCTCCATAACCCATTGATATGAAACAAGAGGATGATTAATTCTCTAATCTCTATTAAGTATAACTGTGGAGGGCATATCCACATTTTTATCTTTTATATCTACTGTTCTTACAAACAAAATATATATCACAAATACACATGATCCAAGTGAACTTACAAGTAAGTGTTATCAGCTAGCTAGTACTCGGTATATAGACTATTTTTACCTTCTACAATTCTTCATCGTCATCCTTTTCCAGTTCAAGACCCTCAGCTGCAAGAAGCCGACTAATCACCTTTTTCTTCTCTTCTTCTGCCTTCTTACGCATTAAGTCCCTTTTCTTCAATACGAGTGTATGTCTCCTTAGAGTACTGTTGAAATTCTCCAATGATGCCTTCTTTTCCTTTGCCAATATCTTTCTTTCTTCTTCGGGGTCAATCTGAAATTACATTAAAAGACACCTGATCCCTTGGCATTATTCTGCAAAGTCATGCTGAGATGACTAGTCACAGATTTAGAACTGTTTCTGTTGAATTCACTCAAAAATATTACAGGCGCGAAAATAAGTAATTATATTTATCAAGTGGACAAACCCACATTTTATTGAGCAAGGAAATTATTCTTCTTTTTCGTCATGCCAACAAAGTTTACATGACGTATTAATACCCATTTGAGTGTTTCTTTTAGACTAAAATGGGTTTGGTGACAGTGTTATAACAACAAATAATACCTGTTGGGCGACCAAAATCCAGCTAAAAATAGATGGGTGAACCTGACTTATATACCTAAACGTATTGATTAAGGAGGAATCTGAACTGTAATGAAATTCACATGTAACATACACCATCAAATGCAACCTACCAATATCAACATAACGGTACCTTTGAACGGGCAAGACGGCGTGCACGAAGATTCAACTCACGCTGCTGCTGTTCAGCCCAGGCTGCAATTGCCATATCACCTCTCTGGTCAAATGCCTTTCTCTTTTTCATAATCCACTCCATCCATGCCTCAGATGCCTAGTAAAGAAAATAGATTAGGATGCAACCATTATGGTGAGAGAAAAGGACGAAACAGAAGCAGGGGGCAGAGGAACTCAATTCCCTGGAAGGAATTTCCTTTTTCACAAAGTGTGTAACATCGTGTGTGAACTCTTTCCTTTAATCTTTTATCAGTAACTGAAAAAAAGAGTAGCATCTTCCTCAAAATTATCAATGCAGTAAGAAAAATTCTCATTTCTATATCCGATATATAGGCATAGTATTCCCAGAATTGTTTCAAAAACAATTATACATAAATGATTTTACACATAATATATGCCACACGACACCTCTCATCCCCCAAAAGAAATAACAACGGATTGATATGAACATAAAGAGAGCTCAAGATGTCACTGGCACAATCCATATGCAATAAACATATTTGTAATAGTCCTTTGAAAAGGAACTATCAACTGGTAGTATGAAAATCATTTCTACCTTCATTGGGTTCACTCGATTATCATTATCATATTTCCTCCTTTTCTCCTCATCTATGAGGAGCTCATAAGCAGCCTGAATCTTTATAAATCGAGCTTCAGCTGTTTCCCCCTCATCTAAGGTCCCTCTGCCATCATAAACTTAAAACGGAAGACGCATACACATATTAGTTGCAAAATTTTCAAGCTAAACTGAATTCAATAAAATGCAAACTCATGATTCAGGAATATAAGTGACAAATGCACAGTTCAGTGAACAACCATTTGCGTTGATCATAAGGATCTAGCTCCTCGGAAGTTGGAGGGTTTCACCATCTTTCAAAGTCGTGTAATCTTTTCACCGCTTAAATTGTTAGATTCCAGAAATAGTTCAAAAGAATTAGTGAAAAAATAAATTGAGAAGAAAATTTGAGACAGCAATATCTCGGTAACTGTATCCAAATTTGTCATTTTCGTCTATATCCTGGTGTCTTATAATTTTTTTTTTCTTTTTTAAAAGGAGGATTTGACTCTTGAATAAATCTTGTATCCAATACCCATACCCAAGTTCAAGCAACATAGGTGACTGTTAATCACTTCAGTTTCTGGTAAAGGGACTCACACTGCAAAACAATTATACCTCAATTTTGTTGATAAAGTATACCCTAAAATTCTGCAAAATTGGTCAAATTGTGATGTTAGAAGGGGCTAGAAAAGATTTTCCCAATTAAATTTTTTAGTCCCTTTAATTTAATGACCCATTTTCTCTTTTTGGTTTCCATTTTGTTTTGTAATTGGACAACAGCGAACTCCAGTATTTAGTCCGTCTTACTCGTGAGAGATCACTGTAACCCATTTCTTTTTTTTTTTTCTCTTTGGTGGGTGGAAATGGAAGGTGTCTTTTGCAATATGTGGCATTATCTTGACTCAGCATCTACTCAGTTTTCCCTTTTTTTTGGTCGAGTTGTCATCTTATGTAGTTTAACAGAGTTCTCAATTTGGGGTTTGGAGTTTTTGGAATATTTTCTCTGTATTAAGCTCAACTTAAAAGTTTTTGTCAATCAGGACAACATTTTTTCTCTTGAGTTTGGCCGCTGCTATCTGTGTATTTACCCCCTCAAATTTGGAGAGTTAGATCTTTAATGCTAAGATTTTCACTCATTTTTGTTAAGCTATAAATGGCTTTCCTGAGCTTAGGCTCCGTCATATTACCATGGAAATATAACTAACAACTAAATATGAATTTTTATAACATATAGTAGAAATTAAATATAATTAGAAGTAGAGATAGTCTTAAATATAATAAGAAGTAGAGATAGTCTGCATCTATCAAGGGAAACGAAGCAGCCAAATCTCTTATATCATGTGTTCTTCATTTGGTTTTAAATGGTTGGATTATAGATGATGGTTCTCAAACTACCTCATACACATCATGGTTTCTACAAACAGATCTTTTTTTCTTTTCCCTAGACAAATTTAGTTTGTAAAATTACGCAAGAGATTCACTGGCATCTTCTGTGTGCTGAGAGTAGGAGCAAAGACTTGTATGATGACAAAAATCATGCATGTTAATTGCCAGGTATTTTGATTATTTGTCAAACTATTTTAGTTATACGCACTGTCTTCTTTTCTTCTTTCCGGTGGGGTTATCTTTTCTCCCTTTTTTCCTTTTCTTGATGGGTACAGAAAAACCTCTTATAACTATTGACAAACAAGGATTTAACATTAACAATGTGAAGGAAAATTTTTTGGTGTTATAAGCCCGAAGAACACTCAAGAAGGATTAGCGTCTTTCCCAATAAGAACCTTGTAGGAAAATATTACCATCAAATTGTGCCTTCATATTACAACACAAGAAATGCATAATATATGTTTTGAGGATCTAAAAATGCAAGCAAAGATTTTAGACAAACCATCAGGATGATAGAACTTTGCCAAGCGTCGGTAGGCAACCTTTATTTGCTCTTCATCAGCATCTCGTTCTAGTTCTGCATTTGGACAGGTGCAATTTTGTGTCTCAGTAACAATGTGAAACTAAAATAAAGCAGAATCAGGGGGAAATGACACCATCAGCGAGGTGATATAAACTAGGATCAAAAGTTCATCATAAACAACAATGCTTTGAGAAGTATCTGACTGTCAGAAAGCATTCTTCAGAAAAAGGGAAGCGGTTATAAACTTTGACTCACTGTAATAATATGTTTAATCTCATTCAAGAAGGATTTCAATGAAGCAGGCCACTGAAAAAAAAAAAGGAAAGAAGTAGAAGAATAATGAAATCCAAAAGGCGAAGTCACATTTTCTTAAGCTATTCTCATATTAGGCATGCTCAATTTATCAGCCTCCGTAATTAATTAAAACAAAATTATATTTGATTTTTTTTTTTTTAATTTTTATGCATTGACAGATGTCCTTTCATTGTCATATGTAAATGCAAAATAACACAAAAATATAATTATGTACCTGTACAATGAAAAAATAAAATAAAACAAAAGAAAACTACATGAATCTCATCTCCTCCTTGTGAAAATTTGTCTAGCAATATTCTCGAGCCCACTTCTAGTATTACTTTGAAGGGGTTCTTACTTTGAAAGCCTTGTCTTGTTGAGGCATGAAGAGATTAATATTTTACAGTTTAATTTTATCATTTTCAGTTAATTATTTTATCATTTCATATCTACGTAGAGTTTTACTTTCAGTAGGAGTTGAATTAAAATAGATAAGTTTTCTCCGACCAGATCAAGTGGCACCTTCATCATTTCTTCTGCCAAAATGAATGATGAATCATTGTTTTCCATTACTTCATCCCAAGAGTTGAAGGTCCTCTCTTCGCAGGTGTGATTGTAATAGGAATATACATCCATTTCACTTCATTGGAAAACTCATCTCCTCGAAGCATTGACATCAAATCACCTCAACAGAGCAATATCTTGCCAAACAAAATGTTATATCTCTTCACTAAAGTCCGCAACTGCATGCTTTTCCCTTTTTTTTTTTTTTTTAAACACAGATATACAAATATGAGCATGTCTGTGCTGCAAATCATGCTGGTCAATTTTTAAATTGAATAATGAAAGATACTTTTGTGCTTTACCAACTAATGCTGCCTTGGTTAGGAGCTGCTAACAGCTAAGGTCCTGAACACTCAAGGTCAAGTTCATTATTGGATTGTCCTAACTATTTTTCCCCTTCTTTCAATAGGTTTCTTGTTCTTAGTCTACCACCATTCCTCTATGTAATAACAAATTTCATTTCTGTATATACAAAAAATAAATAAATAAATTATAGTTGATAGTTGACTCTCACTTAAATGAAAGCTAAAGATTATCATTTAATTAGTTATACTGAACCTGATTCGGTAACTATAACTGCCCCAGCCCGACAGGCGTAGGCATTACACTCACCCACAAAAAAAGAGGGGGTGGGGTGGAGTCTGTCCAATTTCAGAATCCTGAACTTCATTCTCGTCCCTCTTGAATTCTGATCAATATAGTTATTTAAAAAACAAAAGAAATATAGTGGAATCCGAGAAAGAAAAACAATCATTGAAGAAAAGAATAATAAATAAAGTAAAAGTAAACAATTACCGAGGGTTTCATAGGGTGATTTTTGATCGGTCCAACTAGAAGCCCAAGTGGCTACCATCCTCCTCTGCTGATTCAATCGCACTCGTGGTTCCTTCCTCCTCTGTGCTTCAAATCTATCCACCCAAACTGCAAAAACTAAAGGCCTCGGTGATGATCGAGCTCTAAAACTCGGATTAGAAGAAACCCCAATAATCGATCTGTAACAACATGTCATCGAAGAAAACATAGTGTGCGGTCTACATATTGCTCGCAAATTGCTCATTGTAAATTAATTAAAAAATAAAAATTCTACTTCTTTTGCGATAAATCTTTCTGCAATTTTCTGCGAATTGATTGAAGACGTGAAGGAATTGAATAGGTTGATTGTAGTTTTGAACTGACTTATTTTGTATATTTGTTCAGGCTTCAATCTTTCTCGATGAATCTCTAATCCGAGGAATTCTTGTATATTTTGTATTTTTGGGTTTTTAGTGGTAAATTTTGTGGATGGTTTGGCTCCAAATTTCGTTTAGACGTTTTGTTGCGGGGGCTTCATTTGACGATTACGCCCTCGATTTTTCATTCATTTCTTTCCAAGTGTCATACAAGGGTGAGCGTTGCCCATTAAGGAAAAAAAGGGTGAGCTTCGAAGAGGGTCTCAATAAGCCCTAGTATGGATTTAAAAAAAAAAAAAAAAGGGCCTTCATGGATATCCACCGCAGACGTAAACATATTTCTCGATCTGTTGATTGACAAGACAATAACAGTCAAATTTTCTAATTAATATTGATCCTCCTCATGAATAATATTTGAAAGAAATTACTGAAAAGCTAGAAGCCGAAAACACAAGTCGAAAGAGGTAAGACCCAATTTTCAAATTTCAAACCCAAACCCTAGATCTATTGTTCTCTCTCTTATCTTGTCTTCTGGTTCAAGGTTGAATCAAGAATGCTTGTTCTTATCATAGTAGTTTGCTATAGGCGAGCATGCAAAACAAGGAATACATGTGCTGACAAAATAAAATTTTTATATATTTTTACCTCCTAAAAGCTTATGTGTGATAATTCTTGTCAATCAATTTGGATGGAATTCTACGAAACTTGTTAAAAATTATTTAAACAAAATTCTTTTGACTCCTATTTGAACAAAATTCTATAAAATTTATCTTGTACATAGTCATCTATATGTCAAAGACGAGCGCTGATTTGGGGGGGGGGGGGTATCCTTGTGTTGAATTTTAATGATTTAAGAATTCTCCTTTCTTAAATTTACAAAATTCACAAAATCTATAAGAACGAATATATGACGGTGTATAACCATAGCTCAATCAGTTTGTTGGATTAATTAATAGAAAGAGGTTCCGCAAGATAAAATAAAAAACCATGCTATTTCTCAATTCTCACCACCGGTGGCATTAGCAGCATTAAATGACAAGTCAGATGAAATGTTAAGACGTGTAATTTATTTAAAACACTTATCATCAAATGTCACCTAAAATAGAACCATAATATATGGGAAAAAATCTTGAAAATCTAAAGCCACTTGATTAGACAGACCAATTCTCGCATCGTGTATATTAACTGTTTAATATATGATAATAATGTACTGTCCATATATGTGTACAAGATTAGATCATTAGAAAAGTTAAATTCACCTAAACTATGACATCGCTGCTAAAACTGCGTATTCACAATGCATGGAATGTTAAATTGGTAGAGAGAGAGTTTACAAATTATTATAAGCTTTTCCGACCAAGCAGTCTTTGTCACCGGACGGTTGCCCTTCTCATGAATTCTACACAAAGCAAGATATAGGAATTAGATTCATCAGTAACTCTGGGAAAATTGAACATAAACATACATTCAACCCACAAATATAAATATTAAGAAATTTTCAACCCTTGATACTGAAAATGCACAACACCAATTAGGCATGTTGTTTGAGCATTCAGCAGAGCCAATGAAGAGTTCAGTTCATGGTGTCCTTTATAAAGCAATGGAAGGACACAGGCAGACATACAAATCTGAAGTTTTTCCTTGAAAGCATATATAGCATAACTTGATGCTAACGCCTAAGAGCATCTCCAATGGTCTAATGAATTGAAGAAATAATGGGACACACGTTAAATTGTAATTGGCCAATATGGAGGAGAGAGTCAGAAAATAGACAATGGATGTGAGGAGACGATGTCCACCACACCCTCCACATGTAAAGGGTGTGATAGACACATCTTCTATTTTTTTC